>JBBPBX010027275.1:5585-37409 GCA_038048925.1 Garcialebias charrua | reverse complement strand
TGCGCAAGATGAAGGCAACTGGCCGTGCTATTGAGAGACGTGTAAAATCATCTGGTCTCTCTGTGCATAAGCAGGCATATAAAGAACATCAGAAAGCGTACGCCTATTCTCTTAAAGAAGCACGCTCCAAATATTATTCTAACATCATCAACACCTGCCCTGGAAACTCTAAACAGCTCTTCTCCACAATAACTCGTCTGCTTAATCCCATTAAACAAACTCTTGAGGACTCTGCTCAAAAATGCGACCTGTTTCTTTCGTCTTTTAAAACCAAAGTTGACACTATCAGATCTCAGCTCCACAACCTCCCTGTTCTCAGTGTGCCACCTACCCGTCTGCATTCTGGGACCCTAAACAGCTTTGACGAAGTTGTTCAGAGTGAGGTGGAGGCCATCATCAAGAAAATGAAGCCTTCATCCTGCGCCCTGGATCCTTTCCCCTCGTCTCTCATAAAAACCAATCACTCTGCAATAGGCCCACTAATCACTCAAATAATAAATCAGTCTCTACAATCTGGTCATGTTCCACTGCCTCTAAAAACTGCCATCATTAGGCCTCTTCTGAAAAAATCTAATTTGGATCCCAACATTTTTTCTAATTACCGCCCAATTTCACACCTCCCTTTTCTGTCTAAAGTGCTGGAAAAAGCTGTTGCTGCTCAGCTGCAGGACCACCTACAACAACACTCCCTGTATGAGAAGTTCCAGTCTGGATTCAGGGCAGCTCACAGTACAGAGACTGCATTGCTGAGGGTTACCAATGATGTCCTCTTGGCTGCTGACACTGGCTCTCCCTCCATCCTTGTCCTCCTTGACCTCACTGCAGCCTTCGACACTGTGGACCATAGTATCCTCCTCCACCGTCTTCATGTGGAGGTCGGTCTCTGCGACACCGTCCTGGACTGGTTCAAATCTTTCCTCTCCAATAGGCTGGAATGTGTTAGTCTTGGCAACGCCACGTCCCAGACAGTCTGTGTCTCCTGTGGTGTCCCTCAGGGGTCGGTTCTGGGGCCCCTGCTGTTTTCCCTTTACATGCTGCCTTTAGGTCAAATTATTAATCAGTTCAACATTTCTTTTCACTGTTATGCCGACGATACACAGCTTTACATCAGGACTGGAGCATCCTCATCTTCCACCTTGTCATCTCCATCTTCACTCACTGCCCTCTCTGCCTGCCTGGAGGCAATTAGGGCATGGATGAATCAGAACTTTCTTCAATTAAACTGCTCCAAGACTGAGGCCATACTGATTGGCACCCCTCACCAGGTACAAACATCTCCTATAACAACACTTTCCTTTTCTGGACAAGACATCCCCCTCTCCACCTCTGTTACTAATCTTGGAATAAAAATGGACTCCAATCTTACATTTGAAAATCACATTAAGCTTCTGTTTAAAACTTGCTTCTTCCATCTTCGAAACATCTCCAGACTTCGCCCATCCCTAACTTTTTCCGATGCTGAGAAGCTCGTCCATGCTTTTGTCTCCTCCAGGCTCGACTACTGCAACTCCCTGTTTATTGGAATCCCTGGCAAAAACCTTCAGAAACTTCAATATATTCAAAACAGTGCAGCAAGGATCTTGTTGAGAGTTCGTAAATTTGAACATATTACGCCCATTCTCCATAACCTTCATTGGCTTCCTGTCGCCTACAGAATTCAGTACAAAACTGCTCTCATTACACATCAATGCTTACATGGAGCTTCACCAGATTATCTGAAGGATATTCTTATTCCATACTCATCCACCCGGTCGCTGCGGTCACAGAACAGTAATCTCCTTCACATTCCGAGAACCAAATTAAGGACCATGGGAGACCGGGCTTTCAGTGTGGCTGCCCCCCGCCTGTGGAACTCTCTTCCTGACTGTCTGAGAGCCCCACAGTCTGTGGTTGACTTTAAGAGCGGCTTGAAGACCTTTCTTTTCAACCGAGCATACTCTACCTCCTCATGATTCTACTTTTGATCTTAGTTGATACTGTTATTGATTTTACTTGTTTTATTACTTGTTTTATTGACATTTAATTCTGTTGCACTTTGTAGCACTGAGATTTTCATTAATGAAAAGTGCGTTATAAATTGAATTCATTATTATTATTATTTAGTTTGTAGCAGGTCGCTCTTGTAAATGAGTCCACGAGGCTCAATGAGATTTACCTGACTAAATAAAGGTTGAATGAACATCAAGCCGGACTTTATGAAGGGTAATTAGAGGAGATGAGGAGACCGGCACCTATATGCTGGGACGGAGGCGCATGATAAGCTGATTGGCTGAACTGAAGACTGTTAGAATTTACACACAGGCTTAATTTATATATCCAGTGACTTTGGGTTTTCAAACAATTGGATATTTGAGCGCTGTTTATTAATCAATTGCAACTGGTAGAGTTGATATGGAATTTCGCCCCCTTTTTAAGTAGTTTATTACTAACACGGCTGGTACAGGAAATAGCGTCACTAGCGCCCCCTTCATTTCCGGAGTGCAATAGTACCACTTCCGGGACCGACAGTGGTCTGTCCCCGCCCCTTTCTGCATGCTGCAGCAAGGTGTACTTGGCTTAGGGCGGAGTTTTTTCATTCATTCATTCAACCTTTATTTAGTCAGGTAAATCTTTTGAACCTCATGGGCTCATTTACGAAAGCGACCTGCTAAAACTAAAGAACAATGAACAGCAATGGTAGAATTTCCTTAAACAATAAACAATCAAACAATAAACAATAGAAAACAAAAGAGAGAGAAAAAAAAAAATATATATAAAATATATATATATATATATATATACATATATATATATATATATATATACATATATACATATATATATACATACACATTCCTCCTTTTAACAAAGTATCAAAAAACTAGCAAAACATTATAAGGTAGACGTATAAAATCAAAGACAGGAACAAATCTGCATTGGTTTTTGCCAGGATTCCAACAGATTCTGAAAACCATTTAGAGAAGTCAAGGTCGAGAGCTTCAGATCTTTTTGTAAGATATTCCATGAAGCAGGAGCAGAGTAGGAGAAGGCCCTTTTTCCAAGTTCAGTCCTCACTGACGGAACACTGCAGGTAATCATGTCCTGAGAGCGCACGCTGTAGCTGCACTCACGCAAAGACATGTAGGAGGAGATGTATGAGGGCAGCAGACCAAGAAGTGATTTAAAGATGAAAATGTACCAGTGGAAGAGTCTGCGTGAGGTTAATGATGTCCAGTTAACCAGTGAATACAGGGTGCAGTGGTGTGTACGATAATCACAACCAGTTATGATTCTTAGTGCACCATGATAGACAACATCCAACATCCACAGGGTGCTTGTAGGAGCATTCATGTAGAGAATGTCACCGAGTTGGATTAGCTTTAGCAACATAGCATTAGAATTAACATAGAAGAGCGACGATGTACCAAGAAAGCTCTTCAAACTGATGTTCATCCACCCTTACACCATCAGGGTACAATCCGTTTGGAGGTGAGTACCATTTTACACCCTTTTATTCCAAAATTTATCTTTTGAGTATATGACGTGTTTCTTTGTGTGCTGTTTATTGCGGCCTGCAGCATTGCTTCGTTGTGGCCCTACATTTGGTTGTGGCGTTTTATCTGTTGCTGATCAATGTTAGTTTGTGTTGTAATTGCGTTTAAATGCTAAAAATCTAGTGTTTCTTTTGAACACCGCAGAGTGTGTGAACTCTTTTGAACTCGGATAAGGAAGACCGCAACATCACAAAACAATGGAGACTAGCTGGTGCTAATTTTAGCTGTTGTACTGGTTACATGTTTTAGTCCCAATGTTCTTTTGCTGCAAATAATGTTATTGATCAAAGGTATTTATAAAATAATATTTACTAGGGGAATGAATATCATGGTCATGTTTTAAATACAAAAATGTGTAGGCATGCAATGATTGTTTATATGTAATAAAAGCTTGTGTTTACATTATATTGTTAAGTTTGCAGATGATACAGCGGTGGTGGGAAGCATCACAAACAATGATGAGTCCAGCTACAGACAGGAGGTGGAACATCTGGAGAGCTGGTGCAAAGAGAATAATCTTCACATGAATGTGAAGAAGACAAAGGAGATGATTGTGGACTTCAGAAGGAACAAACACACCCACCCCACTGAAAATAGGTGGGTCTGCAGTGGAAGTGGTCTCCAGCTACAAATACTTGGGTGTACACATGAATGATAACCTCAGCTGGAGCAACAACACCACCAGCCTGATCAAGAAAGGTCATCAGAGACTCTACTTCCTCAGACGGCTGAGACGTGCTGGTCTGAGCAGCCCAGTTCTCACCTCGTTCTACAGGTGTGCAGTGGAGAGCGTCCTGTGCTCCAGCATCAACGTGTGGCATGGAGGCTGCACAGTTGAAGAGAGGAAAGCTCTACAGAGAGTGGTGAAGGCTGCACAGAAGTCTGTTGGAGTCAGTCTCCCCACCATCACAGACATTTACACCTCCAGATGCAGGAAAAGAGCCACCTGCATCATGAAAGACCTCACTCACCCAGCACACTCACTCTTTGCCCCACTCCCCTCAGGACGGAGGTTGAGGAGCATCAAATGTAGAACCACTAGACTGAGGAACAGCTTCTACCCTGAGGCTGTTAGACTCATGAATAAATAAAAATAAAATAAAAAATAAACACTGCAAAATATCACATTGTGCTGATGCTGATCTGTTTTCTTGTTGCTGTGTTCATCTGTGTTCATCTGTGACCATCTGCTCATACAAACTCATGTTCGTGCTGCTGTTTATTCCCACTATATTAAGCTTAGTGTATTACTAGTTGATGTTTTTCTTAGTTAATTCTAGATGTTATTACTGTTTTTCTCTTGCATTTGTTGTTGGATGTAACTGGGACCCCGTGTACATAATCTCGTTTTCATCACATGTACCACATGCGGTGCAAATGACAATAAAGACTCTCTGACTCTCTGACTCTGATATGAACCCAGCAGGAAACCTTCAGCAGGAAACCTTCAGCAGGAAACCTTCAGCTCTGTGCTGCAGTAGTTTGCACTGGGTCATCCTTTCGACAGATCAACAAGGTGATAAAACAGTAATGTTTCTCAATTATGTTTGTTAGTAAGGTGATTTAAAATTTGTTGTGTTTTAGTTCCATGAGGCTTCAGCATCCAGGGAATCTCTGAGCCGTGCTTCCACAGACATCATGCTTGATTGGAGACATATTGACATGTCGCTTGGTGGTGACATGAGAGCTAATTCACCAGCTATTCATATTTTATTTATTACAGGTACTCCAATTAACCTAGTACTTTTATTATGGTGGATATTGTATTTTTTTAATGTGAAAAAGTCTATGCAACATTAATTTTTGTTTTTTTGTTCATTGCTACCTGTCCCAACTTTTTAGGGATTTGTTGACACTGTGAATATCTGAATCAACATTTTTCTCCTTTAAAATGTTACATTTACTCAGATAAAACTTTTGATCTGTCATCTATGTTCTATTATGAATAAAATATTGACATTTTCTATCTCCACATCATTAAATTAAGTTTTAGTAACACTTTAGTGTCCCAACTGTTTTGGAATCCGGTATGTATATGTAAAGATAAAAAAACGTTTGTTGCTCTTCTTGCCAACTGTGTTATCTCATTTCCACTGTTCAGGACTCCAAATATCCAGGGTCGGGAAGGAGTGACCTTCCACTGCACCTCCTGTCCTAATTGCCTCCATCTGTGAGGACACTCCAGGTCCAAGCACAGCAGTGGGTGACCAAGACGTTCAGGAGTTTGAAAAATGTGTTTTTCTTTGTTTTGTTTTAATTTTGAGAAAATAATAAATAAATGAATAAATAAACTGATTACAAAAACTAGTTGTTTATAATTAATTGTATTAACAGTAAGTTAATTCAAAACAACAAAAGGTTCTGTGTCGTGTCAGTCCTGCAAACCCACGGGACACCACCTCCAGGTCGTCTGGGTTTTTAGGCAGGTGGATGACACCACCTCTTCTGTATGATGGATGCAGTGGACAGCAGAACAAGGCATCCCAAACACTCGAGACCACCTGCAGGATGCTCCACCTGCCAGCCAGAAAACAAACACCAGGGTCTCAGCTGTAGCACCCCAACCATGTCGTGGATCCAGGTCCAGGAGATGAAGCAACACCAGAGACTCCTTGTATCATCAGAAATATGCTCTAGGATCTTCTTGGTTAAAGTAACAGTCCAGGACTGGGACACTCAAGTTAATCCTCCAGTACAAGAGTCTGGTCTGGTTCAGGAAATGTAGAGAACAAAAACATTATTACTGGTAGTTAAATATTTAATATTTTACAAGATATTAAAGCATTATCTTAATAATGAGGCTTAAGGTAAATATACTGATGCTCATTGAAAACACAAGTGCTATTTTATTAATAAAAGAAATTAAAGACCCTGTTTTTAACATTTTTACTACCACTTTATGTACTAATGGATTTTATACATTAGAATATTGGAAAATGTTATGCTGTACTCTAAATTTAAAATAAGATATAAATATTATACTATATTGTTATATTAAATTATTAGTAAATTAAGAAGATAAATTTAGATATTATTTATTATTCACAAGTTAACATAGTTAATACTGTCAGTCACTGAAATTATCCATGAAACTACCGTTTATAGCCAAAAAAAAAAAGTCCTCCACCTCAAAGTCCACAACCTCACTGACATAACTACAGTAGCTGTGTCACTGTGTTCACTGTCCATGTTACATATATTATGCTAATGCTAGTTGCATGTCACGGTCCTGGCCACACCTCCTCGCTCTAACCCCTACCTCCTCCCCTCCTTTAGGCGGTGCCTCTCGGAACACCCACTTTGTTGAAGTTTTTGAATCTGGGATTGGGGCGGAGCTACAGATCCACAGGGGGGTTAGCTGCACTTTAAAGAACTGGTTCAATTAATTCACCCATCCTTTGTCTCCTACAGCCTGAGGGCTTGATTTGTGGCCTGATATGCTTTTAAGGCTCCTCCACACCCCACTTATGTTGCTCTGCTTCAGTTGATCTTCCATATTTTTCCTGTAGATGTTTTTTCCATCCCTAATCTTCCTTCTCAGTTATTTCTGCACAGCTGTCAGTTCCTCCTTGTTACCTGATCTAAAGGCTCTCTTCTTCTCCTTCAGGAGAGCCTTTATTTCAGGGTTAATCCAGGGTTTGTTGTTGGAGAAACGATGTGCCGTCCTGATGGGTATATGTTGTCCACACAGAAGTTGATGTAGTCAGTGATACAGTCCGTGATACTGTCAATGCCCTCCCCATGAGGAGCACAGAGCTCTTCCCACACAGTGGAGCTGAAACAGTCCCTCAAAGCTTCTTCAGTCTCCTCAGACCATTGCTTCACTGTGCTCATCACAGCTGGTTCTCTGCGCACCAGGGCTTTATACACAGGCTGCATATTAACCAGATTGTGATCTGAGCCCCCAAGGGGAGGCAGAGGGGATTAACTGTATGCCTCCTTGGTATTGGCAAAAAGTAGATCCAGTGTGTTGGTATTTCTGGTGTGGCAGTTGACATACTGGGTGAAGGTAGGTAGAGTGGAGGACAGTGAAACATGATTAAAGTCCCCAGGTATCAGAAAGATGACCTGTGGGTGCTGTGTTTGGAGTCTGCTGGTGGTGGTGTAAATGACGTTGCAGGCTGCAGCAGCATCAGCAGAGGGTGGGACATACACAGTTATCGTGATAATGTGTGAAAACTCCGGAGGAAGATAGTGTGGTCTCATACCAACAGCTAGAAGTTCAATGTCCTTACTGCAGAGCGTCTGTTTGATGGTTAAATGGCCAGCATTACATCATCTATCATTCACAAACACAGCCACGCCCCCTCCTCTCTTCTTATTACTCTCTCTGGTTCTGTCCGCACGGAGCAAATGAAAGCCGTCCATGTTTATATGTGAGTCCGGGGTTAACTCAGACAGCCACATCTCAATCAGGCAGATGAGGCTGATCTCCCAGTAGCTTATTTGATGTTGCGTTAGAGCCGCCAGCTTGACCACTTTGTTGTGAAGGGATCTCACGTTTCCCATAATTATGGACGGTAGGACAGATGTGTACCTTCTGCCCTGGTTGCGACGCCCTATGCCTGCACATCTCCCGCGTCTCTTCCTTCTCAGCTCGCTGGGGACATCAGGTCGCTCTGCAGGAGGAGGCACAGTGGAGCTACTGATGGAAAGCACCTGGTCCCAAGAGTAAACCATAGGAGTGTGGTCGCTCACACATTCTCCAAAAATAGAAACCATTAAATAAATAAATAAATTTTAAAAATTCAAGCGAAAAATCAGTTCCATTGTTGCCAAGCTGCTGAAATAGGCTGCCTGCTTGCGCGGAGCCAGAAGAAAAGAAAAAAGATAAGATGAGAAAAGATATAACTTTATTGATCAATCACGATCACGACGACTGAGAATCTTCACCAGCAAACTTTATTGATCCCGCAGGAAATTGTTGTGCCAGAGTTTCAGTACAAAGGAAAATACACAAGGAATCACACAAGATATAAAAAAATAACAGATAATTTAAAAATACCAACAATTAAGTTTTAAACAGGTCAGGTGCAAACGTGTGAAATGTTTTGATGTTTTTAATGTGAAAATATTAAAGTGTTTATTGTGGTACAGGATTAATGTTATTGACCTATGTGCAGAAAGGGAGAAGAGTTGAAAAGTTTGAAAGCCACAAAGAGGAAGGGCTTCCTGTGTTGTTCTGTGGAGCACCTCGGTGGTCTCACTCTAACCCCAAAATTACACCACACGCGTTCCGGCTCCGCCCCGCTCCGGTCCGACCTCCGCAGCAAATACGCACCCATTATAATCAACGACAGAGTTTACACTGGCTCCGCACGGCGGCGGAGAGCAGTGGCGAGCGGACGGCAGTCCGTCAAAATTAGAAATTTTTCTATTTCTGCCGGACGCCGGAGCTGTGCCGGAGTCAACTTTTGAAGATTACGTCGCACCAACAGGAAAAGGAACGAGCACAACTTCCGTATTTACAAAATAAAATCACCACGGGCGGACTAATCCTAGCTCTATACGGATTTATTTGTACAAAAATGCTGTCAAACTATCATTTATGACTATTCTATGACTAAACTATTATATTTATGACTATGACTACGCCTACAAACGCAATACAAGAAATAAATAAATAAAAAAGTATTTTATTCTGAAATGTAAACATCACTTCCTGTTGCTCAAACCATGTAGCTCATTTACGAGAGAAGATCAAGGCAGCAGTCTCTCTACAGTTGTTCTCCTTCTTCCACCGAATGAATTGTTTTGTTCTGACTTACTTATTTATCACTTGATTTATCGCGCGATCTCGCACGTGTCTCGGAGCGGCGCATCCAGGCGGACCTGAGCGGAGCGGAGGCAGTGGGCTTTGGACTCGCTCAGCTGCGACCTGCGGACCGGAGCGGGGCGGAGCCGCGTGTGGTGTAATTTTGGGGTAAGACTGAAGGTGCTGCAGTGAGTCTAGTGTGTCATGCAGGGGGTGTGACGTGTTGTTCAGGATCTGGAGCAGTTTCTGCAGCATCCTCTCCTCAGACACCTCTGTCAGAGACTGCAGGTCCACTCCAAGAACTGAGCCAGTTTTTTGGTGAGCTCATTGAGTCTGTTGGCATCAGCTTTCTTCACCCTGCTGCCCCAGTACACCACAGCATGGAAGAAGACATCTGCAGCATGGGCCTGCAGAGACCACCGAGTGGTAAAGCATCTGCAGCATGGGCCTGCAGAGACCACCGAGTGGTAAAGCATCTGCAACATGGGCCTGCAGAGACCACCGAGTGGTAAAGCATCTGCAGCATGGGCCTGCAGAGACCACCGAGTGGTAAAACATCTGTAGCATGGTCCTACAGGTGCTGAAGTACCTGAGTCTCCTCAGAGGAAAAAGGTGACTTTGCCCTTTCTTGTAGAGGGTGTTGGTGTTAGCTGTCCAGATCAGTTTATTGTCTAGGTGGACCCCCAGATACTTGTAGCAGTCCACAGTGTCCAACTTAGTACCCTTAATGTTGATAGGGTTGGGGTGGGGATGCTGATCTTCCTGTAGTCCATGTGAAATTTCTATGAGAAAAACATGGCAGAAAAGGCTAAATATTTCAAAAAGCTAAAGTTGCACCAATACCAATAGCCATATCACCCTTCTCCTGAACGAGCTGAACGTTTTGATATATGATTTGTTGAAATAGCGCAAAAATTGTGAGAAACAGAAATGAGAAAGATGCCAAAAAACTAACAGGATTAAAATGAATGAGAATAGAGTGAATGCTTCATAAACATTCACACAGTAAATGCAATCTGTCAAATATATAATTTCATCTATCCACCCATTGTCTTTACAGGTGACCCCCTACCTACGACTCCATCGACCTACGGCCGCCCTGACCTACGAACGTATCATATTTAATAAAAATATGAAATTACTGTATTAAAAAAAAAAAAAAAAATTTTTTTTTGTGTGTGTGTGTTTAAATGTTCTTAATTTCATGTGTACGTCACTTTGTTGCAGCTGTGGTTGTTTTAAAGGCTTTATAAATAATAAATATGATAAAAATGATCATTTCTGATCATTTTTGTCATTATTGCGCAATCTTGCGCAGCAAGAAGGTCTTCAGTTTACACGGTCACAAGTTAATGTAGAACACCGGACGCCATTTTAGGTTCAGTCACGGGGGCCTTTGAAGGTCTCCAGTTTAGACGGTCACAAGTTAATGTAGAACACCGGACGCCATTTTAGGTTAGCTGCCGGGAGCCGGCCTTTGAAGACTGGTGACCAGGATCGCCTCATATGGATTAATTACTAGCTGGAAACGTCTCTGTGAACTTTGTGGATGTCTCAGGCAGCCGCGGATTTACCGCCGATCGTGCCAGGCCGCCGCGCGAACACCTCCGGCCTGGCTAGCTCCAGAAGCTAACACGGGAGCTAACACGGGACGTAGCAGCGGCTTTGACCACCTCAAAGTAAGAAATTATATTTTTATTTAATTTATATTTTTATTACTGTACTGTATTAATTAATTACACTGTGTCAGGTGTGTTAGGATAGGCGAAGTAAGTACAGTACTTGGTACCACAAAAAAATAAAATAAATACAGGACATCCCCGAGTGACGAGTGACGAAGGACTGACCTGCGAACAGATTGACCTGCGAACGGTTCTTAGGTCCCGAAGTCGTTCTTAAGTCGGGGGTTGGGTGTACTTGTTTCTCCTTTCTGAATCACAGGGAGAACTGCCTACCTTCAGCAGTCGCTTTACAAGAGGCGGGGTTCACCTTGGACAGGTTGTCAGTCCATGGCAGAGCTACTTTTGTTAAAGATTCACACTTCAGGTCTTTATGCTCACTTTTGATAATTTCTCTTTCTGGGCAACCTGCCCTGTGAATATATACAAATGAGTAAACCAAGTACATTCGCCTAGGCCAAGGGACAATTTAGAGTTAACGGTTAACTTAACATGTATGTTTTTGATTTGTAGGAGGAAACCAGAGTACCCCGGGAGAACTCATGTATGCATAGGGAGAACATTCAAACAGCTTCACTCGGCTCATACAAACTCCACCCAAAAATAAACCCAGACCAGGAGGTTATTCTGCGACCTTCTGGCTGAGAGGCAAAAGTTCTAACCACTGTTCAACTTTGCTGTCAAATACACAGTGCTATGCAGTACTTCTTCTGTCTATTCTTTATTTTCATTTTTTTTTTCAGTTCCACAAACAGATTTTATTATCAGGAAAAGGCTGCCTAAGTGAATAAAAAATACATTTTTCAAACGACAATTTAGTTTATTACAGAGAAAAATGTGTTGCAAATTAACATGTCTATGTTTAAAGCTGTACTATGTAACTTTGTAATATAGTCTGTAACTTTTCTAACAATATATTTTTAACATATTTCTTCACTCTGTCACTATCTACTGACAAACTGATGTTAGACAAAGTAATCTCTGAAAAAAACTATAGTCCCCTTGCTTCTCTATCAGCATTTATAAAAACACTAAAAACACAGAGTGACCCGGACAATGACCAGCCAATAAAAACAGAGTTGTTTGTCACGCCCCAACCCACGCCCCCGCCTGTCACAGCCTCAGCGCCACGGCTCGTTCTCATTCAAAGGATTGCAAAGCGATGCAGAACTGTTTTGTATGTGACACAAATGTATTAAATATCCCTTCTTCATCCCAGAGCTGGACTTTTATTTTGTTTTTTTGCCAAAAGTCAAGTGATCGCTTCATCCTTCACTCACAAGAATGAGGAAATGGATTTGTCACGACTCACGAACGAATTAAATCATGTCCAAAGTGGCTGGTGAAGCTCTGCTGATTTCAGGGTGGTTTTATGTTGTTGGACGAGTGATTCATGGTTTTATTATATTTTTTAGAACGTTTTATTAACATATAAACACAGAACTTTGCAGCGTCTGCCACAGGACATGTAGTGGGGGCGGAACATTCCAGACATTCCAGACATCGACTGACAGACATGAGGAAGTCACGAGCGAATTAAATCATGTCCAACGTTGCTTCGTGAAGCTCTGCTGATTTCTGCTGGTTTTTGTGTTGTTGGACAAGTGCTTCATGGTTTTATTATATTTTTAAAATGTTTTATTAACATATAATCACAGAACTTTGCAGCGCAGACAGGACATGTAGTGGGGGCAGAGCATTCCAGACATACCAGACATGCACTGACAGACATGAGGAAGTCACGAGCGAATTAAATCATGTCCAACGTTGCTTCGTGAAGCTCTGCTGATTTCTGCTGGTTTTTGTGTTGTTGGACAAGTGCTCTATGGTTTTATTGTATTTTTAAAATGTTTTATTAACATATAATCACAGAATATTGAAGCGCTCCGAGCGGACATTCAGCAGGAAGCGGAGCTGCAGAACTCAAGTCCATCAGAGAACGGACTGTGGCTCCCCTCAGAGTCATATATGGCTCTGAGGGGAGGGAGCAGAATGCTTTTACCTGATGAAAATGTTTCTAAGTACCAGCGTTCTCCAGAAATTACATAGTGAACCTTTAAGTAATTTTTAAATCATGAAATACTGTAACTTAGATTATTATTTATTTTATTTATTTATTGGAAAGATGAGTTTAGGTTTTCTAGCCACATCCAGATGTGATCAACCCCAGGCCTTCAGAATCAAAACAGTCACTTAAAGCTGCAGTCTGCAGTTCTGTAGTGCAGTCTGTAAGTTTTCTAAAAAATATATTTTTAACATATTTCTTCACTCTGTCACTATCTACTGACAGACTGATGTTAGACAAAGTAATCTCTGAAAAAAACTATAGTCCCCTTGCTTCTCTAAAAGCATTTCTAAAAAGCCACAGTGACCCGCCGTTAACCAGCCAATAAAAACAGAGCTTCTCACGCTCCTAAAGGGCGAGGCATAGCTCCGCGCTAGTGCGAGGCCACGCGGCGCCACGTTGTGCGAGCTCCGCTTGCACAAGCCTTTGAATGCTCGCGCGAACGCGCCAAGCTCAAATTTTACGACCGCTCACGCGCGCGCGGTGTCTCCACAATAAACTGCCCTGGTGGCGGACTGTTTTGTGTGACACACAAATGAATTAAATTCCTCTTCTTCATCGCTGATCGGGCCTTTTCTTTTGTTTTTTTGCCAAAAGTCAAGTGATCGCTTGAAGCGGTCACCATTCACTTCCTCCTCCGATGAGGAGGAATGAATGAACTTGTCACGAGTGAACTAAACTCATGTCCAACGTGGATGCGCAGGTTCTAAACATTTCCTGGTGTGCTTGTCTGCTGTGTGGGTTGAAGGACCAGCGCTCCCTGTTTTAATTTTAATTTTTAGGACTTTTTTATTAACATATAAACACAGAACAAAGCTGCACAGCCCTCTGCCTTTTCTTCTCAGACCCGACATTCTTCTCAGACCCGACCTGTCAATCAAATCAGTAGGCTGTCAGCAAATGACCAATCAGCGACCTCAATTTGTCCCGTAGCTAAACGCTCCGCCCTGCTTCTGCTCAAATGACATCAAGTATTTGGAGCGAAAACGTTGGAGCCACACGCTGCTTCACGCTGAGCTCTGCTGTGAACCCCCCACGCACAGCACACGCGCGTGGCGCGGCGCTCGCTCCAGCGCGGAGCTTTGCCTCGCCCTTAACTTTCTAATTTTCTAACTATTACTATACACATTACGCTACTTCATATNCCACCCCCGCCTGCAGCCCCCGCGGCCAGCGCAGGTTCTCGTTGAAATAATTGCAAAGCGATGCAAAACTGTTTTGTATGTGACACGAATGTATTAAATTCCCCTTCTTCATCCCTGATCTGGACTTTTCTTTAGTTTTTTTGCCAAAAGTCAAGTGATCGCTTCCTCCTCCGCTGAGTCATGACAAAAACATTGAGGAAATGAATGAATTTGTCACGAGCAAATTAAACTCATGTCCAACGTGGCTGCGCGCAGCTCTGCAGATTTCATGGTGCTCTGGTGTGCTGGACCAACGCTCCCTGTTTTTATTTTATTTTTAGAATATCTTATTAACATATAATTACAGAACTTCACAACGGCTGACAGGACATGCAGTGGAGGCGGAGCATTCGGAAGCAGAGCTGACACTGCACTAAAAGGCCTAATATCCGGGGAGATACAACAGTATGCAAGTCTATGTATCTGCCACATATCCAGTATGTTTCCGGTGATATACGGGGAGTTCTCATCTGTAACAGATCCTAGTACAGGATATCCCATGTATACCCATCTGTGATAGATCCTAGCACTGGATATTTTCTGGATACTCATACATGATCAATCCAAGTATAGGATATTTTCTGGATACACATCTGCTATAGATCCTAGTATAGAATATTTTATGTATACCCATACTTGAGATATCCTAGTATTGGATATTTTCTGGATACCTATATGAGAAAGATCCTACTATTGGATATTTTCTGGATACCTATATGAGAAAGATCCTACTATTGGATATTTTCCATATACGTATCTGTGATAGATCCTAGTATTGGATATTTTTGGATACCCAAACATAATAAATCCTAGCATTGGATATTTTCCAGATACAAATCTGTGATAGATCCTAGTATTGGATATTTTGTGGATACTCATACATAATAAATCCTAGTATTGGATATTTTCTGGATACACATCTGTGATAGATCCTAGTATTTGATATTTTCTGGATACCCATACATAATAAATCCTAGTATTGTATATTTTCCGGATACACATCTGGCAGATCCTCATATTGCATATTTTCTGGATATCCATACATAATAAATCCTAGCATTGGATATTTTCCGGATACACATCTGTGATAGATCCTAATGTTGGATATTTTTTGGATACCCATCTGACAGATCCTCATATAGGATATTTTCTGGATACCCATACATAATAAATCCTAGCATTGGATATTTTCCGGATACACATCTGTGATAGATCCTAATGTTGGATATTTTCTGGATACCCATCTGACAGATCCTCATATAGGATATTTTCTGGATACCCATACATAATAAATCCTAGCATATGGATATTTTCCGGATATACATCTGACAGATCCTAGTATTGGATATTGTCTAGATACCCATACTTAAAAAATCCTAGCATTTGGATACTTTCCGGATACACATCTGTGATAGATCCTAATATTGGATATTTTCTGGATACCTATACATAGTAAATCCTAGTATTTGACATTTTCCAGATACACATCTGACAGATCCTCATATTAGATATTTTCTGGATACCCATACATAATAAATCCTAGCATTTGGATATTTCCGGATACACATCTGACAGATCCTAGTATTGGATATTGTCTGGATACCCATACATAAAAAATCCTAGCATTTGGATACTTTCCGGATACACATCTGTGATAGATCCTAATGTTCGATATTTTCTGGATACCCATACATAGTAAATCCTAGTATTTGACATTTTCCGGATACACATCTGACAGATCCTCATATAGGATATTTTTTGGATACCTATACATAAAAAATCCTAGCATTTGGATAATTTCCGTATACACATCTGTGATAGATCCTAATATTGGATATTTTCTGGATATCCATACATATTAAATCCAAGTATTGGATATTTTCCAGATACACATCTGACAGATCCTAGTATTGGATATTGTCTGGATACCCATACATGAAAAATCCTAGTATAGGATATTTTCCGTATATATATATATATATATATATATATATATATATATATATATATATATATATATATATATATATAGATATAGATATATATATATATATATATATATATATATATATATATATATATATATATATATATATATATAACTGTACACAATATTGCATATTGTGTGTATGTGTATGGGGGTGCACGCGTGCGCGTGTGTGTAAAATTTTATCTTTACACAAATCCTAAAGGATTTTCTTTTTCTATCAAATGTTTATTACATAGATAGGGGACGTATCAATGTGAAAGATTAGCAACAAAACTGACCTTTTTTCATTCAACCTTTATTTATACAGGATAGCCTCGTTGAGTTTAGTATCAAATTCTCCCTGTGGTATCCCTCATGGCCAAAACTGTTCCATTGACCTCCAAATAAAATTAAAATTGTGTTTTTATCTCTCTTTAATTAGCTTTAAACTCTACAATTCAGCTGTTTTTCCATAGTAAGAAATCCTTGTATTTTGAGATTATTTTTTATTGCATCATGAAACCACCAGGGAGCACTAAAAGTTATCTATTTGCATCTAAAAAAAGTGGTCCTCTGGACATTCAAACATTGTGGCATTTTGTTTTTTGAATGAGGACCAGAGGACCAGACTTTTAGCTTTTTTAGATTTAAGCTCACCATAAGATAGTAGTTAAACAGAACTTGTTTCCCCACAGAATCTATTGTTTTGGATCTTGTTCAAATTGAATTACTATTTCATTCATTTAACCTTTATTTAGGCAGGTTAATCCCATTGAGCCTCGAGGACTCATTTACAACAGAGACCTGGTTACAAACAAAGAATGATGACAACAGCAACGTAAGATTTTCCTTAGACAATCAAGAATAGACAATCATAAGAGAGGCATCCAGATTTTTTTTTACAAGTTAAAACAAAAATGTCAAAGCATCAAAACAGACAAATTATAAGTCTGATGTATAAAATCAAAAACAGGAACATATCTGCATTGGTTTTTGCCAGGATTCCAACAGATTCTTAAAGCCATTTAGAGAGGTCAAGATCGAGAGCTTCAGATCTTTTTGTTAGATAATCCAAAAAGCAGGAGTGGAGTAGGAGAATACCCTTTTGCCAAGCTCAGTTCTCACTGATGGAACACTGCAGGTAATCATGTCCTGAGAGCACACTTTGTATATATATATATATATATTGTAGTGGACCTACCCAGGGTCAAATTAAGGTTTTTGAACTGTCCAGTGATGACCTTTACTGACCTCTCAGTAAAGCAAGACATTTACTACAAAATTATTCATTTAGCTATAATCTGATAACATAGTCACCAATAAGAGACTATTTCTATCTTTGATTTTAGGCTGATGTGATCAAAAGAATAACTTTTGTCATTTTCATGATGTGTGCTTTTAAGCTGTGTTATTCTGTGAGAGTTAAACTGTGTTTCACTGCTGTGTCAAAGGTGCAATCTCGGGTCACAGAGACTTCTTTTAATTTTGTTAATTCAAATGTTATCAAATGAATAATTTTATTTGTAAGAGCATCAGTACATTTTAATGTCAGATAAATCAAATACTCTGCTTAATTCAAAATGTTGTACATGGAGGATTTCTCCTCTCCTCTCGAACTTGCATGTGAAGATAAAAGGAACACTTTATCTCATTCATTTTAGCTTGAGCTCAGGACAATCTAGACACCCAAAGACTTTTGTTTTTGTCCTATTTAATAATCAAGCTATTATCATTAATAGGTCCCATATGTGATGCTTAATGACGTTGTTTTAATCAAACCAACAGTATTTTGTTAAAGTGTTAAAGCAAAGGAATCAGTTTTATGATAAAATGCTGACATCTGAAACTAACACTTTATCTTTCTGACAAACTAATCTTTTGACCCCCTTTCAACATGTTGATGTCATCCTCACATCAACTTATGATGCCATTCGGCCAATCAGAAAGAACACATTTTCTGGGTCACGTCTCAGTTAAAACCTTCACATCTTACTTTCTCTTAAGAAGTCTGCTGGAGTAAGCCTCAAACTATGGTCTTCTCCAAAGAACTGATGATCGTCTGGTCAACACGCTAATGACCATGTCATTCAGTTAAAGACTTATAACATGCCAAGTTATAAGCCATCTTCAACAGCTGAAAAGCTCTCTTTTATTGACATTCCTTTAAGGAACGTCTTATCTTGAACAACAGCACCAGGAGCTGCCGTTACTTTCGGTTCGAGTCAAGGCGCACGTCTGGAGACGCTGAGAATGGTAAACGAACTGACCAAACTGGACCGAGGGAGACTGACCATCTTCACGAGGTAACAAGTCGTCAAATGCTTTGCCAAGGGTACCAACGTGTAGCTTTAATCGGCCGGAGAACTGCCATGTTTCTGGTTAAACACATCAAGATAACTCCCTGACTCTTAACTTTTCTTCCTCCATATCTTTCCTCCTATTTCTTTTCCCTCTCAACCTAAGCTGGAAACTATATTTTTTAAGTTAAAGAGCCCACAGACTAAATATGCTTAACATCTAATATTTATGTCTGTTGTGTTAAATTTAAGTGTGCTGACGTATTTGAATTGAAAGAAAGTGAAATCATGTCAATCAAGTGTAATGGTGTTAATTTAGTTGATTTATTTTAAATAAATGGTAGTGTCGCCTGGCATACCAAACTAAGTTAATGTCCATTGTCACTTAATGGCTCTGTTTATTTATCCATCATAAAGACCACAGAAATATTGGGTAAACTGAAAAAGAACAGAATCCGTGAATTTACTATTCAATCTGAATAAAGGTTGAATGAATGAATGAAAAGTTTATGTAAAATAGTTGGGCTTTTTTGCAGCACATCCAGGGAATAAATACTGTAACCTGTAGGAGACAAGCTTGTTCACTTTAATAAGTTTGTTTTATTTGAACTTGAATAAAATATTACACAGAAGTTTTTGTCTAGAAAATATTATGTTATTTCACTCATAGAGCTGATAGTGATGCTGCTTTGTCACTCTTTACAAATGTCAAATGCCAGATCCTTCATTTATTTTATATACTTTTTATACTTTATACTTCGGGACAGTATTACACTCTATTTCATTTTTGGTGTTGGTGAAACTTTTTATACTTTTTTACTACTATGAAAAACTACTATGCAAAAAACTCAGGACAGTACTAAACTTTTATTATTTCATTTTATGCTTGTTTATTAATTGTTTAGTGTTTAAATGGTTACTGTTGCACCGAGGGACTGAGAGAGAAATGCAATTTCAATCCTGTGTATGTCCTGTACATATTGCAGTTCTGACAATAAAGTTGACTTTGACTTTTGATAGTATTTACTTCTTGAAGTCGTCTTCGTTGGACCAGTTTTTGATTTTCCTCATTGGATTTGTAAAAAGCAGAAATGCATTTTGTCACATTACCTGAATACTAAAATAAAAAAAAGGATCTTAATCCAAAACACGGGCGTTTGCACAGGCAAAGGAAAATTTGTTTCAGTAAAAGTAGTAATATCAGTTTTCTGCTGCGAATGAGGCACAGACTTATTAAAACAAGTATTTGTGGTCACATGTCTGTTTTTATTTGACAACGTCCTCTGTGTGCGAACAGACTGGCGAGCTGCTGAAGACCCAACTGGGCCTGGACGACGACTCCGTCCACGACGTCTGTGAGAGATTCAAGCAGAAGCTTCTCCAGGAGCAACACGAGCACTACTCAGGCCGGCCTATAGACGACCTCCGTGTGCGTCACTGGGAGGAGAGCATCGTGGAGACGCTGGGCCGCTGCTCGCCTCAGTCTCTGGCAACGCGGTGCTACTTCACGTGGAAAACCAGCCGTCTGGAGGTTCTGCGTCTGTCCCCTGAAGTCTGCCAGCTCCTGACGCAGCTCCGGTGCAGATACAAGCTGCTGCTGCTGACCAACGGCGAGGCCAAGACTCAGAGGGAGAAGGTGGAGGCGGTCCAGTGCGAGGACTTCTTCGACGCCGTCGTGGTCGGGGGAGAACACCTGGAGCAGAAGCCGTCCTCGTCCATCTTCAGGAAGTGTTTCGACGTGCTGGACGTAGAACCGCAGGACTGCGTGATGGTAGGAGACTCTCTGGACACGGACATCCAGGGCGGGGTGAACGCCGGCGTCCGGGCCACAGTCTGGATCAGCAGCGCCAAGGGTTCTGAGGTCGACGGTCCGGTGAAACCAGACTACACCATCCCCACCGTGCTTGAACTACCGGACATCCTGGCGCAGCTACCGTGAGGACGCGTGTTTTAAACAGAACTGTGAGGTGATCGTCTCATTCTAAACATTTTAAAACTTTTTTTTTAACTTTGAAACTACCGTCACAAACTACATGCACTTAAACATGAGCGCAGTAAGGTCCAGGTTTAGGAACTTTATTTAGATTCATAATTTATTAAATATCCAGGTACTCCCACAGACTAAAAACATGCACGTTAGACTGATTGGTAGGGGTGCAGAAAAAAAATCGATTTCTTTTTAAGAATCTAGATTCTTAGTCCTGGCGATTCAGAATCTATTCTAAAAGCCCCAAAATCGATTTTTGTTTTTTACATTAAATCCCAAAAGATAAAGAAAATAAAACCATATCTCATGGTATATGAAAGAATACATAAAATGAAAGGTGGCAGAAAGAAGAAGAAATCTTACTTTATCTGCGCCTTTTTTCAAAAACAAAACAAGTTCAAATAATCAATTCAAACAATAATCTTCTATAAGTAACAGAGCAAAAAGCTAACCTAATACAGTACTGGTAATTTATTTGTTCCTATTTTTGGTATAAATATCAAACGATGCAAAAAATTTGATACAATAAGGAACCTAAAATTATTGTTTTAAATAAATGTTCCATTTGTTTACATGTTTATTCTTTTCAGCTTGTCAGTTACAAAACTGAAACTAAATTTATGACCATTTTAATAGAAAAATTGTTTCTGAATCGAAAAATCGATTTTGAATCGAATCGTGACACCAAAAATCAGAATTGAATCGATTCTCCAGACACAGAGAGATTCGCACCCCTACTGATTGGCAACTTTAAATTGTCCCTAGTTGAGAGAATGGTTGTCTTGTCCCTGTGATGGACTGGAGACCTGTCCAGGGTGTCCCCCGCCTCTCACACAGCGACTGCTGGACATGGACACCAGTGACCCCCATGACCCTGCTGCTCCTGTAAACCTGGACTCTCTTCAGCCGTCTCTTAAACAAAACTCAGGACGGTTCAGACTCTGACTTTAAGTTTAATAAAAAGATTACCTGTTTATAGTAAAGCTTCTTCCAGTTAAGGCAGATATAGATGAAGTCCATGTTGACCTGATCTGACCTTGTAAAATATTCCACGTCTTCATCACAGCCTGACTGGACTGTAACACTTTATGTTGAGGTCAGTCACGTCTCCAGCTCGTACAAGATGCTGCAGCTCGACTCAACAGGAACTCGTAGGTTTGATCATATTTCACCAGTTCTGTCCTCCCTTCACTGGCTCCCTGTACGTATCAGGATAGATTTTAAAATTCTCCTGTTGACCTTCAAGTGCCTAAATGACCTTGCACCCTCTCTGACCTACTTCAACCAGATGTGTTCTCAGGTGATGAGATCATCTGATCAGCTGCTTCTGGTTGAAGCTCAGAGTTTTTCAGTCTTGGTCCTAAACTCTGGAACAATCTGCCCCAACATCAGACAGGACACTTCACTTCCTGGTTTTAAATCTCTTTGATAAAAACACCCGTTTTTTCTGATGTTTAACACAGTGCGAGTTGATTTAGTTTTATTTTCTGATTTTTCTTTTGATGCTTTTAATTAATTTTCTGTTTTATTATTTGTTCTTCATTAAATTACTCCCATTGATTTTATTGTTAAGCACTTTGGCAACAGCTGCTGTTTTAAATGTCCTTTATAAAGGAAGTTGACTTCAATCACGTTTATTGATACATGATTGTACCTTCTGAAATGTCTCTTGTATTTTAATCTGTAATAGAGGTACTTTTTTATTTTATCCTGTTTAATATTTTAGTTTGAATGGATTTGCAGCCGAGTGTGATGCGGTCCTCCCGTGTTGATAAAGTTTGGAACGTGTCCAAAGTTCTGGCAACTCAAACATGAAAATAAAGAATAAAAAAGACATTCTCTGCCCGGTGTGTACAAATACTTCAGCTGATTGATTTTAATCAGCCGATTTCAGCCACTTTTTTTTAAAGAATCATCACTCATCTGTAACAAGAATGAGGCAGCAGCTACAACCGACTCACCACAATTAAACATTTTTTTAAACTTTTTAAATGTACAAGCTCTTCCAAGTGTTTGTAAATGCACATTTACCAGAGTTGGATAATTATGGTTATATTTTAGTAAATGAAAAACATGATGTCCTTAAAATGGAATTACAATATAATCGGTTTGTAAATCTTCCATTAGTTGCCCCGACCTCCAAAGATCAGCTGAAGACAAACTGGTCTGGGTCGACCTCTAACACAAACACAAGCATTTTAATCGTTTTCTTTTAATTCGACACCAAACGCTCCGACATGTTGGTGGGCAGGTGGGCGATTAAAATCTGCGGCGGCCGATCCCTTCAGGCGAGTCGTGCGTTTCAGGCGAGTCGTGCGTTTCAGGCGAGTCGTGTGCGTTTCAGGCGAGTCGTGTGCGTTTCAGGCGAGTCGTGCGTTTCAGGCGAGTCGTGCGTTTCAGGCGAGTCGTGCGCGTTTCAGGCGAGTCGTGTGTTTCAGGCGAGTCGTGTGTTTCAGGCGTCGCAACTTCACTTGACGTCCAACTTGACTTTGATGTTCATCGCTGCGAGTTCGGCTACAAAGTAGCGGAAGACGTACGGGACGGACACCGAGTCGATGGAGTCGCTCTTGCCACACAGAGTGCACGTGGTCTTCCGGTGGCGCATGGCCGACCAGTAGGGGGGCGGTTTCTCCAGCAGCGGGGACAGAAGGCTGCCGCAGTCCACGCACACTTGAGCCACGGAGCGGTCCGAACAGTTGAAGAGGCGGTCGTGGAGCAGGAACGAGGAGCCGTGGGCCAGCAGGGCGTCTCGCTCCATCTCCCCGAAGCGAATGCCTCCCTGGATGTTCCTGCCGCCCATGGGCTGGTTGGTCACCTTGTCTCGCACGCCAGTGGTGCGCACCTGGAACTTGTCGGAGACCATGTGGCGCAGCCGCTGGTAGTAGACGACGCCGATGAAGATGTCCGCCTCCAGCTCCTGGCCGCTCAGCCCGCTGTAGAGCCGCTCCGTCCCGTAGTAGTTGTAGCCGCCGGCTCGGAGCATTTTGCCAAAGTACTCGAGCGCCGAGCTCTCCTCGGAGAAGGTGAAAGGCGTGGCGTCGTGGCTCAGGCCGTGCAAGGCGGCGGACTTTCCCGCCATGCTCTCGATCAGCATCCCGATCGTCATGCGGGAGGGGAAGCCGTGGGGGTTGAAGAGGATGTCCGGGGACATGCCGCTCTCCGTGAACGGCATGTCCTCCGCCGGCCACAGGCGGCTCAGGATGCCCTTCTGACCGTGGCGGCTGGCGAACTTGTCGCCGATGGTGGGGTTTCGTGGCACCCGAACCGTGATGCAGACGCGTTTCAAACGTCCTGTCCCCGAGTCGTTGCTGCAGATCTTGATGTTGTCCACAACACAGGCCTCCTGGCTCCTACGACCACAAAGAAAACCAAAAGTTAAAAGTTGTTTTCTAAGGAAGGGTATTGCTGTCATCCATGAAATAATAATTTTTGAAATAATATTGTACAAACGTGATAAGTATATACAGTAGTAAAAACATGATATTATATAGTAAAAACGTGATAAGTATAGATGTAAAAACGTACTCGTCCACATGGTGGCAGTAGTAGGCTTTTTTCCTGCATGGACAACAAGACTGGTAAAAAGACATATATTTAAGATATATATTTATATAAATATATATGTACTGTGTGTGTATATAAACACACAGTACACACACACATACATATATATTATATATATGTGTGTGTACTGTGTGTTTATATACACACACAGTACATATATATACTGTATATATATATATATATATAAATATATATCTTAAATATATGTCTTTTTACCAGTCTTGTTGTCCATGCAGGAAAAAAGCCTACTACTGCCACCATGTGGACGAGTACGTTTTTACATCTATACTTATCATGTTTTTCCTACATAATATCATGTTTTTACTACATAATATCATGTTTTTACTACAAAATATCATGTTTTTACTACATACTTATCACGTTTGTACAATATAATTTCAAAACTTATTATTTCATGGATGACAGCAATACCCTTCCGTAGTTTTCTGACAGAAAAACTCCCAGAAGCCTTGACTCCTACTTGTAGTAGCCGACGTGGGTTTGGCCCGTGTTGAGGTTGACGTAGCCGTAGAACGGGTCTCCGTACTGAAGCACCGACCCGATGTGAGGCAGTCCGTCAGAATCCAGTTTCCCGTCCACCTTCGGGTCTCCTGCCTTAGTCCCAAACACCACGCAGTCCTCTCCTCTCACCTTGTCCGCCAAGTCCACTAACTCGGTCTTGTAGATGCTTCCGTGGGCAAAACCTCTTTCCCACGATGACTTGTTCACGATCTACAAGGGTCAAAAAGCGTCAGCGTCACATTCCAACCAGAGACTTATGCCTCCTGCTGCCCTTGGGTCAAAGTAACCTACGAGGCCTCGTCGGTTACTTTGACCCAAGGGCAGCAGGAGGATTAAAAACCATCTTATTCACCATGGCGTCTTCCATGTCGTAGCCCGTGTAGGAAATGACGGCCACGATGGCATTGGTGCCGCTGGGGTAGTTGTCCAAGTTGTAATGGTCGTACATGTAGGGCCTGACCAGCGGACTCTGGGGGGTCTGGAGCCGGTACAGCTTGTTATCGGAGCGATCCTTGAACGAGTGCAGAGGAAACCCCATCGTCTGCTTACCTGGAAACAGAAAACATGAGGTGAAGAACCGTTGAACAAATAGTTACTTGGTCCCACGATGACCATGAGCCTGATTTGTGTCACTGAGTGTGTTACGGCTGGCTCAGGCCGAACACATAAACGGGACACAAGACACAAGGAGGCAGAAGGTAAATTAAAAAGCTTTATTGAAAAACTCCCCGACTCCTCCCTCCAGGTGCGGAGTGCACCGTCTTCTGGCACAGGGTCAGGAAAAAAGCAAAGATTAGACAAAGTGCAAATAAATGGTGGACGAGAGTGAGTCAGCCAAAAATAATATAACGTCCCCAGCATCGGCCCAACCCATAAAACAGGGCCGTCGCAGCCTGTCTGGAGACGGACTACCTGACCAAAAGGGAACCCTAGGGGTAAAAGAAAAACGATATAACTGGACTACTGATCTCACTCTGTCATTAGGCCAACAAACAAAAAGCTCCAAACAGCTCCAAACTCCAAAAGGCTCCAAACAGCTCAAAAAGCTCCAAACAGCTCCAAGCTCAAAAATGTTCCTGGTTAAACCAACTTAAACTAACCACACAGGTCAGCATCCCTGATATCAATTATCATTAGCAGGATCCTAATGTCATCAATGCAGCCTTCAGCTACCCAGTGCACTAAGCACAACAAAAGTCAAATGATGAGCAAACATTCCTAAGTGCATCAAGCACAGTCAAACTCCACAAACAAATGAGCTGACACAAATGCAACTAGCAGTCAAGACCAAACATGAGCTAGTAGCCACTCTTTAAGTGCATCTAGCAGTCAAGACCAAACATGAGCTAGTAGTTACTCACCAAGAACCTTCTAAACAGAAGATCAGACTTCAAGACAGGGGTGGGCGGAGAACACCCCCACACAGTACCATACAGTACTCAAACAGCTCAGCAAAAGCAACCTCCTCTGAGCTCACAACACTCCGCATTCAAGCACAGTCAACTTGAAGTATATATAGGCGTGGCTCTCAGGTGTTCCTGGCTGAACACACACAAGCCTGATCACAATCAGACTAATTAACCACACAAAAGCATGACTGCAGTCAACATACATAAGAACTAAAGGTGTCAGCATTGGCAGCTTCCTCAGGATATGTAACAGAGTGAAATAAATATTTAATACTCTGCCCCCGGTGGAGTTCAGCAGTAAGGCCCGGTTCACACCCGGCTCGAACATCCACCTGCACCATGGGGCTGCTTATGGACGAGCCGTGAACTCTCAACACACACGGACCATGTTCAGAGGTGGTCTGGACCTTTTATCTGTGTCTGTCTGGACACGGCCCACCCTGATCCCCGACGTCTGAACTCTTACCGACCGGACCCCACACTAACAGCAGACTTTTTAACCTACAAGTCTGAACGTCAGCTGGATCAAGTTAAGATGATTAAACCGTCATTCTTAGGAATACAGGGAACCCTAGACTTACGGCAACTCAGACTTACGAACGCACTGTAAAAAAAAAAAAGTTTTTTTTTTTAAATAAATGAATACATGTACAGTCACCAAGCACTTAGCCTATCCTAACACAGTTTTTAAAGATGAAGGAGTGAGTTGAATTGTCTCCCTTTCACATAAAGTGAAAGTAGCTCCCTTTATGTGAATGGAGCCTGCTGGGGAGGAGGGAGACAATTCAACTCACTCCTTAACTGTGTTAGGATAGGCTAAGTGCTTGGTGACTGTACAGTACTGTACATTTATCTATTTATACATTAAAAAAAAAAAATAAATATATATATTTTTATAAATAGATAAATGTACAGTACTGTACAGTCACCAAGCACTTAGCCTATCCTAACACAGTTTTTAAAGATGAAGGAGTGAGTTGAATTGTCTCCCCAGCAGGCTCCATTCACATAAAGGGAGCTACTTTCACTTTATGTGAAAGGGAGACAATTCAACTCACTCCTTCATCTTTAAAAACTGTGTTAGGATAGGCTAAGTGCTTGGTGACTGTACAGTACTGTACATGTATTCATTTATAAAAAAAAATTAAAAAAAATTGTATAGGATCTGACTTACGTTTTTTTCGACATACGAACGGTCCTTAGGTCCGGAACTCGTTCGTAAGTCGAGGGTTCCCTGTATTCTGCAGAAAGCTTTTCTTTGTTGTCGGGTGTTTCAGCTGAAGTTTACCAGAACTCTTCCTGATAAAATATCAGTTCTGTTTGTTACAATCTGAGTGAATTATCGAGCTGTCAGCGCTGCCGTCTTATAATCCTGAGGTTGCAGGTTCAAGCCCAGGTTGCGTCAAGAAGAGATTTTGGTGTAAAACAATCACCAACTCTTTCACGTATTTTCTCACTGTGGCGACGCCCACAAGAAGGGAGCAGCAAAACAACCGTGTGGCAAATCTGTCTTGGGATCAAAGTTAGTTCTGTTTTAGAACTGTTTGGACCCACCCTGGTCGCTGGATAATGTAGAACCTCAGACCAGAGAAAATAATTTACATTTCTGTTGCCATCTCATTAAAACTGTTTTCCTGGTCGTGCATAAGCCTGTCACGATAACAAATTATGCTGGGTGATTAATTGTCTCAGAAATTATTGCGATAAACAATAATATTGTTTGAAACGTGACAATAATTAGTAATTACTGACAAATTTAAGAAGAAATGTTGGTTAATTTTGTTTTGCATGTAGTGCTTTTTTTAACCACCAGATGTCAGTATAAGACTGTTTGAACTGAAGGATGGATAGTGAGGGGTTTGAGCTCTTTAGCATTTTTCACACAAAGCTTTTAATAAAACATCAGTAACACGTTTTCAGCTTCTTTTTGCAGAGAAAAACAACTTTTTACACCAAGGCACAAGTTTCAACCGTGAATTTTGAAGCTTCGACAAGATGGAGGTTTTTCCCCGAGGTCGGCCTGTTAGCTTAGCTCGTAGCTTAACTTCTCAGTTTAGCTGCTTTTCACTGTCCAAAAACTCGATTTTGGACAGTTAAACCCGATTTTAAAGAGAAAGGGAGGAGTCAGCGCACCAGAGTTGAGTCTTGTGTCATCCAGTGTCTTCAGCAGAAAGAGACATGAAGAAACGATACAGCCAATAAATGAAAATGAGGTTGATAATTTTCATTTATCATGAGATTAATTGATTTATTGATTATCGTGACAGGCCTAGTTGTGCACATTATTTTGTTGCCCAGTGGTGGGCCTCCGACCGCTTGGGAGCGCTAATGCGCTAATCCGCTTATTTTTTTTTAATTTTTTTTTTTCTTCTTTCGGCTTTTTCCCTGCGTTAGGGGTCACCACAGCGATCTAGTCGCATGAAGATTTGGCAGTTGTTTTTTTTTACGCCGGATGCCCTTCCTGACACAACCACAGACGTGGTTTATAGCGTAGCTAAATAAACTGTTAGCTTTACAGCGGATTAACTAACTTTTATAATTCATACGCGGATTTGCGCTATTTTTATTTAAAATGCAGTACCGCTAATAACTAATTATCTATCAGTAAAACCGAAAAAAACTTATTTACAGGCCCGGACGACTGCTAACAGACCATATCCTGTCAGCGCCGGATGTGGTCCGTGACAAAAAAGCGTCCCCTCAGTCTCTTTACTAGAGCGAGCGCTCTCAGTTAGCAGCCAGTGTGTTACTCTGCAGCCTTATTGCTTGTTTTCGAAGAGTCAGACGAAGAGTTTTTAACATGGAGGGTGAACTTATGGATGTTTCTCAGCGGCCTACGCGACGCGTCTGGATTTTTAAAAGTATTTCTCCACTGCCCTCTTCAAAATGGCGGCCGCGACGGCCACAGAAGATAAGGACTTTCCATGAAAACACGGTAAAAACAATTATTTCTTTGCTGAGAAAAAATATATTTCTTATCTGACTTTATAGCACAAGGTTTTTCTGAGCTTAACCGGTTCAAATGGTCAAATCTGCTGGATTAAAAAAATTATTTCGCCAGTTGCCCTCTTCAAAATGGCGGTTAGCGTGTTAGCATTAGCGTCCGCTAGCATTGGTAATACATAAGTGCTTTTGAAATTGTGGACCTAAATAAATCAATAAGTGCTTTAGAAATAGCGGAACTAATTTTTGGATTAGCGCTGCCCAGCACTGTTGTTGCCCCTCAGAACTCTTTGTACCCACCTTGGCAGCTGCTTCAGTGTTGTTTTTTAATCTACTAAAACGTGTTTTAAAACTAAATTTGGGCCCATGTTTGTGAAGATTATTAAACAAAAGCAGTTTTTAGAACGACTATAAAAAGATGAAGGATGGATTTTTCAGCTCCCCACCCGTCAGAATAAAGCTCTAACTCTTGAGAGAAGCTGGTGACGGCAACACAGAGGTTCAAGACGCCCCCGAACATCAGTTCAAGAACATCTGTCGTACATTTTCATAGTAAAACGATGATGACGAACACACGAGATCATAAAAACAATGAAAATACGACATGAAATCAAAGCATTAAAATAATCACTGCAGTAAAATGTTCAAATGTGAAGTTGTCCCGTACCCTTTGCATGAAATCAGCCCAAACCACCATGTTTCCGCCTCCTCATTCATCTGACCCCAGCACCTTCTCCCAAACCTCTGAATCCTTCAGATCCAACGATTCCTTGTTTTTTTTCGATGTCAGTGAAACTAAAACACTTGTTTCCTCCGCGTATATTTTTAAATGCAAAGTGTCAACAAAACCAGTACGGTAAATGTGTCCCCCCGTCCCAACTCACCCATCTGGCACTGGTACATGTTTCTGGGGCTCTGGTTGTGGTCCGAGTAGGGGATGAAGTTGGCCACCACGCTGAGCATGCTGTGAGGGAACAGCTCCTGGTGCGTGGTCACGCCCGCTTCGATCTCACCCGCCATGATCCCCACGTTCATGTAAAGCTGAAACACGTGGCATTTATGGTTTTTTGTAGCATTTCCTACAGTCACAAACCTCGTTCTTAAACGTCGTCCAAACCTGCTCGAAGGTGCCGATCAGCTCCTGTTTGCCGTGGGCCAAGTTGTGAACGGGTCGCATCATCCGGCACGGCGTCGTGAACAGGAACAGGCCCGGATACAAGCTGGCTTTGCCCGTTCTGGGAACAAGGACGATCTCCGTCCACGGAGGAATTTTCTTTTCCCCGAGCACCTGGAGGGACGTTTTAAAATTCAAGCACAAACGGGTCGGCTGACGTCGGACGGACTAAAGAAGTTCTCGTACCTTGAACCTGCGCAGCGAGTCGACCACTGTTGGAGCCAAATCGCTCTCCACCCAGCCGACGACGGCCCCGTCCAGAACCACAGGGTAGCACTCCGAAAAGGCTCGACCAGGAGATCCGTCCACCGGGGTCACACCTGACACGGCAGAGACACGTTCAGTAGGGGTGCAGGGGGAAAAAAATCGTTTTTTTTTTTTAAAGAATCTAGATTCTTAGTCCTGGCAATTCAGAATCGATTCTAAAAGCCCCAAAATCGTTGTTTTTAAAAAAAGACAATATGAATCAATATCCGATAATTCTCAATCAGTTCATCTGGACAGTTTGTTTTTAGTAGAAACGTTTCACCCTCACTCCAGAGGGCTTCATCAGTCAGAGTAGTTCCAGCACACTGTTCCCCCACCAAGCCGTAGCATCAGTTCAATACGGCTTGGTGGGGGAACAGTGTGCTGGAACTACTCTGACTGATGAAGCCCTCTGGAGTGAGGGTGAAACGTTTCTACTAAAAAGAAACTGTCCAGATGACCTGATTGAGAATTATCGGATTTGATACCTGGATTATTGAGCATGAACTTTCTTGTCATGAATCAATATGTTTAAAAAAAAACTGAAGTCTGTATTTGCACTATGGTAGGCTGAAGTCTGTTTACTTATATATATCTACCTGTATATATATATCTACCTGTATATCTACCAGTATATCTACCTGTATATATATATATATATATATATATATATATTATATATATTTAGATATATATATAGATAGATGATAGATATATAGATAGATATACTGTATAGATAGATAGAGATATAGATAGATATAGATAGAGATATAATAATAATATTAATAATAATCATTTTATTTAAAAGCGCCTTTCAGGACACCCAAGGACACTTAACAAACCAACACAGTGTAATACAGAGCAAACATTATCAGCGACAAATTGAAATATAAAATACATAAAGGATATAAAATGGAAGATAAAAATACATTTAGTAAAGTTAATGATAAGCTAGTCTAAAGAGATGTGTTTTCAGGGCAGTCTTGAACAGAGAAAGGGAGGTGGTGTTTCGAAGGTCTGGCGGTAGAGCGTTCCAGAGGTGAGGGGCAGAGCAGGTGAAGGCCCTGCTCCCCATGGTGGAGAGGCGGGCAGAGGGTACATGGAGATGTAGTGAAGAGGAGGATCTGAGAGAGCGTGATGGGATGGAGATTTGTAGGAGGTCAGATAGATAAGGAGGGGCAAGGTTGTGGATAGATTTGAACGTGAGAAGTAGAATTTTGAAGATGATGCGTGATTTAACCGGGAGCCAGTGGAGCTGCTGCAGGACAGGAGTGATGTGGTTATAGTAGGAGGTTTGAGTGATGACACGGGCAGCTGAGTTCTGGACCATCTGTAACTTGTGGAGAGATTTGTTGGGGAGGCCGTAGAGAAGGGAGTTGCAGTAATCGATACGGGAAGTCACAAGACTGTGCACCAGGATGGCTGTGGAGCGGGGTGTGAGAGAAGGACGGAGACGGTTAATATTACGGAGGTGGAAATAGGCAGACCGAGTAATAT
>JBBPBX010027274.1:0-37409 GCA_038048925.1 Garcialebias charrua | reverse complement strand
AATGAGTGCTTACTGCCTGGGTTGGGGACCTCCAGGGCGCGGACGGTTCATCTGTACCCAGGAATGAGTGCTTACTGCCTGGGTTGGGGACCTCCAGGGCGCGGACGGTTCATCTGTACCCAGGAATGAGTGCTTACTGCCTGGGTTGGGGACCTCCAGGGCGCGGACGGTTCATCTGTACCCAGGAATGAGTGCTTACTGCCTGGGTTGGGGACCTCCAGGGCGCGGACGGTTCATCTGTACCCAGGAATGAGTGCTTACTGCCTGGGTTGGGGACCTCCAGGGCGCGTACGGTTCATCTGTACCCAGGAATGAGTGCTTACTGCCTGGGTTGGGGACCTCCAGGGCGCGTACGGTTCATCTGTACCCAGGAATGAGTGCTTACTGCCTGGGTTGGGGACCTCCAGGGCGCGTACGGTTCATCTGTACCCAGGAATGAGTGCTTACTGCCTGGGTTGGGGACCTCCAGGGCGCGTACGGTTCATCTGTACCCAGGAATGAGTGCTTACTGCCTGGGTTGGGGACCTCCAGGGCGCGTACGGTTCATCTGTACCCAGGAATGAGTGCTTACTGCCTGGGTTGGGGACCTCCAGGGCGCGTACGGTTCATCTGTACCCAGGAATGAGTGCTTACTGCCTGGGTTGGGGACCTCCAGGGCGCGTACGGTTCCTCATGCAATACCACACCTCCTCTCTTGGCACCCTGTCATATGCTTTTTCTAAATCCACAAACACACAATGGAGTTCTTTTTGACCCTCTCTGTACTTCTCAACATTCTCAAAGCAAAGATCTTTATAATAATATGGATAAGGGCACCAGGGACCCCCGCGACCTGGAAAGGAAGAAACAAGTAAAGGTAAAGGATAGATGGAAATATTTAGTCAAAAAAACATCAGACCCAAATGTTGTGGGTTTTATTCCAATTATCTTGATGGGTTGTAAAAGGCTTAAAACAGATTATTCACTCCAAAATTAATGCTCATATTTGAATTTAGCTTCTGGGGGACTTTAAAAAAACTACTTAAAAGTTGCTGTTGCTAAGGTAAAAGGAGGAAGGGAAGGGGAAGCAGCCTTTATGAAAGCTTTATGTTACTACAAGGTCATCAGTGAAGGAAACATTTGCAACTTCTGCAGGCCAAACTGTTGGATTTTGTCACAGTTGGTAAGAATTGGACCCAGGAATATGGGCTGAAACAAGAAGTTTGAGTAAAAGAACTGAAAGTTAATTAATCAGAAACAAAAGAGGCTGTCGTGGCAGCAAAACTAATCAACAAGAACAAGACAGGAAGAATGCACAACGCTCAACTGAGAGGGGAATAAAAGCAGGGATTATATGGACAGGGGCTGATGAACAAAAACACCTGGAACACAGGTGAATGTGGGCGGGGCAGGAGCTGAAGAAGAACTGACTGATGAAAAGTGGCACAGAGGAAACAGAAGAAGAAAAAAAACAACACATGGACCATGACAGATTTGCATCGTAATGAATTAAATTCACCTGAGGAAAAAATGACCCTTTTAGTGTTTTCTTTATAAAACTTGTGCTGAAAAATGACTGCATTTTATTTTTGTGTGGTATAAACATGTGTGAAATTATTAAAAATTGTTCTGTTAGTTAAAAATTAAAACAAAAGGTATTTTTACACCTGTTTTCCACAGTAAATCACTTTGTGTGCAGTTTGAGTGAAATTTCTTGTGCTTTTTATTTTTCATTAAAACTTAATCCTGCTGTTGAAATTCCTTCCTTTTTTCTTTTTTTTTCAAGATACCATAGACGTGAGCATATGTCCACAGTTTACAGTGGTGAATAAACGTACATGGCAAAGCTGTGAACAATAACTACAGCAAGATGTGCCAGCATTTCAATTTGTTTTAAAAAATAAAAAAGAGAAATGACTGCACCAAGCTTGTCACATTTTTTTTATTTCACTTTAACATTGCTGCATACTTATCTAAGATTGTCTGGTACTGTTTGCATATTGTGTTTTTTTAGATCATGTGTTTATGTAAAACAAACATTATCTACTGGTCATCCATTCCAACATGAACCTAAAAGAAACTGATGTTGTGGTTTGGGTCCGTGTACATTCAGGCAGTTCGTTTTTTCATTTACAAAAAATGAAAAAATGAAAAAACCACTTGTTTTTTCGTTTTTCGTTTATTGAACCAAAACAAAAAAATGGATTACAATCCGTTATCCGATTTCCGACTTTGTGCACAAAACGAAAATGGAAAAAACGGATAACGACGGGTCAGTTTCGATTTTGTAATTTCTTTTATTGACAGCGGATATGACCCAGAAGTTCTCTCTGCCCCGCAAATGTGACGTGTCGAAGCATTTGTGTGAAGATGAGGAGAACAGAAGACAAACTACTAAAGAGCGCTGACAAGAAGAAGAGCCAGAAGACTGTGGGTGGGACCTGGGCTCCATGCTGACAGAAGACTGACATTCAGATTCATTCAACCTTTATTTAGGCAGGTTAATCCCATTGAGCCTCGAGGACTAATTTACAAGAGAGACCTGGCTACAAACAAAGAATGATGATGACAGCGACAGTAGATTTTCCTTGGACAATCAACAATAGACAATTATAAGAGAGTAATACAGATTTTTTTCTTTTTTTTTACAAGTTAAAACAAAGATATCAAAGTATCAAAACAGACAGATTATAAGGTAGATGTAGAAAATCAAAAACAGGAACATGTCTGCATTGGCTTTTGCCAGGATTCCAACAGATTCTTAAAGCCATTTAGAGAAATCAAGGTCGAGATCTTTTTGTAAGATATTCCAGGAAGCAGGAGCAGAGTAGGAGAAGGCCCTTTTGCCAAGCTCAGTTCTCAATGACGGAACACTGCAGGTAATCATGTCCTGAGAGCGCACGCTGTAGCTGCACTCACACAGAGACATGTAGGATGAGATGTATGAAGGCAGCAGACCAAGAAGTGATTTAAAGAGGAAAAAGGACCAATGGAAAAGTCTGCATGAGTTTAATGATGTCCAATTAACCAGTGAATACAAGGTGCAGTGGTGGGTACGATAATCACAGCCAGTTTTGAATCTTAGAGCACCAACATCTGCAGGGTGCTTGTAGGAGCATTCATATAGATAATGTCACCATAATCAATGGAGGGAAGGAAAGTCACAGTTACAAGGCGTTTCCTAGCATTCAGTGTTAGACACGATCCGTTTCTGAAAAAGAAACCCAGTTTAAGACAAGAAAGTTAATTCTCAATAGTCCAGGTATCAAATCCGCTCATTCTCAATCAGTTCATCTGGACAGTTTCTTTTTAGTAGAAACGTTTCACCCTCACTCCAGAGGGCTTCGTCAGTCAGAGTAGTCCAAAGCAAACTGAAGCTACTCCACCAAGTAAACAACTTAAGTGGACCAACCAGTTTGCTGTAGCCAAGATGGTTTCTGGGGGCTTGTCCCTCGTCGACTCCTCCCAGGCAGGCAGACATGTCCAAAGTGGTTCAAGACAAGAAAGTTAATTCTCAATAGTCCAGGTATCAAATCCGCTCATTCTCAATCAGTTCATCTGGACAGTTTCTTTTTAGTAGAAACGTTTCACCCTCACTCCAGAGGGCTTCGTCAGTCAGAGTAGTCCAAAGCACACTGAAGCTACTCCACCCAGTTTAACTTTCAGTTTCTTTACTAGGTTTTCCACGTGGAGTTTAAAAGAGAGATGTGAATCGACCAAGATACCCAAATATTTATAGGAATCAACAAACTCAATAGGGACACCATTTGAGGATAAAATCAGAGGAAGAACTGCTGGGAACGACTTCCTGTTTGAAAAAGGCATCCCTTTGGTTTTATCAGCATTTAAGGACAAGTTTGAGACGGAACAAATCTGACTGGATGATGTCAAAAGCGGATTGCAAAAGCTGGAAAGCCTTAGCAACTGTTTTAGCTCGACAGTAAACAACTGTATCATCAGCATAGAAATGTAAGGATGCATCAGGGATGCTCTGACCTACATTACCTATGTAGATTGTAAAGAGGGTTGGTCCTAAGACTGAGCCTTGTGGTACACCATTGATGACTGTTAAATAACTGGAAGAAGTACCATTATGTTGAACACATTGCCTCAGATCGGAAAGATAATTAGAAAACCAACCAATGGTGTGATCTGAGAAACCGATTTCTGAGAGCTTATGACACAAGATGTTATGATCCACTGTGTCAAAAGCTTTAGACAGGTCTAGGAAAAGTGCAGCACAATAATCCTTAGCATCCAAGCTTCAACAACGTCATTAAGAACCTTCAGTGAAGCAGTCGTTGTGCTGTGTGTTTCCTGAAACCAGATTGATGGAGAGGTAAGATGTTAAATGAGTCCAGATAATTTTTGATCTGAGAGTTTATCAGTTTTTCTAGAACCTTGGCTAAAATGCAGAGTTTAGAGATTGGTCGATAATTGTTCAGTGAGGTGGGGTCACCTCCCTTCAGCAAAGGAAGAACAAAGGCTGTTTTCCAAGCATCCGGAATGGTGTTTTGGCTTATGGACAGATTAAAGATGTGGGTCACAGGGACTGAAATGATATGAGCAGCCATACATGGTGATGATGATGCTACAGACACACTGTAGCAACGTCCCACGTAACAACAAAAACAAGCAGCACATCGTAGCATGCAGGATACTGACACCATGACACGTTGTCACATTCTCTCCCTTTAACCCACAGTATGACAGTATGTACCGTATTTTTCAACATGTAAGTCGCAGTTTTTTGCCTAATTTGCATGTCCTGCGACTTATACGGCGAAACAACATATTTATGGATTTTTTCCCCATATTTTCACAGCTACAGGACGGATGTGCCACGCGACGTTCCATCAGATCCTTGGATGGATGGATAAAGCGTGGACCTCAGTCACTAAAGAATCCATCTGTCGGGGTTCAGGAAGGCAGGATGTTTGCTGGACGTGGATGAGGAAGAGGCAGCTGCATCAACTACCTGTTACCTCAGGAGTTGGCAGAACTCTTCACCAGCGACACAGAAGATGAAGAATTCAACGGGTTTGAATAAAAAATAAAAATAAAAAAAGGTGTTTCTGTCATCATTATGGGCAGGTGAGCGTGTAGTAATTTTAAAGCCGCTTTATTTCGTCGGCTTCATTTTGCCATGTTTTAACCGTCAAAGTGCATTTATTAAGAAAAGTTCAGCTGAGACACACTTTTACTATGTCAGCAAACAAATATATTTTTTTAGGTGTTTATCTTGTTAAATTTTAAAGAAGTTGCTGCTCGCTGCATGTGCACGCTTCGCAGCACCGACGTAGCAAAACTATTTTTTTTAATTCAGCTGATTTGACCATTACGTTCATTTATTAAGGAAAAGTTCAGCTCAGACACATCTTTACTATAATTTTCAGCAAACAAATAATTGTTTTTAAGTGTTAATCTTGTTAAAGTCCTTCCGTGCACGCTCCTGTGGCCATTTGGCAGCCAATCCATTTTTGGCAAAACACCGGCCCACATTTCCGGGTGGTCAGTGGTGACACGTAACATACGCTACGTGTCAGCGGTGACACATAATAGATGTGACGTATACGGCGGTGCGGCGTTTATGGATTTTTCCACATTATTGGACATAATTGGACTGAAGCGACTAATACGGCGGTGGGACGTGTACGGCGGAAAATACGGTACTGTACTCTGAACTTATTATTCTTCAGGGCGACTGTGGCTGGGTGGTCAGAGTACGGTAGTCCTCCTCCAATGCAAGAGTTGGGGGTTCGATTTCACTAGCAATCACTCGTTGAAGTGTCCCTGGGCAAGACACTGAACCCACAGCCTGATGTGCGTCTCATCGGTGTATGAATGTGATAAAGCACTGATTAGTCTTTGTATAGTTATAGTAGAGTGCTGTATGAATGGGTAAATGAAGGCACAGATTGTAGTGAAAGGCACACAGGGTATGGAATAATGAAGTTAATTTCAATACCTTTTCAAGACTTTTTAAAGACCTTCCAAAATAAATTCAAGACCTTATCGTCACTTTGTTTTATTAAGCAACAAATCTTTGATTTACAAAACTGCTGTTGTTTTCAATTACTGTAAATCTGTGAATCTCAAACCTACAACAGAACTGAGATACAGTGGAAAGAAAAAAGTTCAAAAGAAGAAACTGAACCACGACTAGGTTTAAGAAAATATAGCTTAGGTTACAACAAGACTCGTAGCTATTTTAAAGTAACTTGGTTGAACAATGGCGAATAAGAAATAAACACGGTTATTCTCGGCGACAGGCCTCAGCCATTCTTGAAAATCAGGCATCTCCAACCAGGAGTCCGAAAACTTGCATTTACCCGTTGTTCTCACGGTCTCGCGGCAACTTACTCGAACACACAAGCTCAACTTGGAGATAAAGCAGCCGTGCATGCGCACAAGATAGGCCTAGCCGTAAAGGCTGTTGTAACCTGACACCTTAAATTTGTGCGAAGCGGTTTCCGAATCATCCGCGGTGAGGAAAACAAATATTAGTCATACATACTTTTTGCTGTCAAATTATTTAAAGCTAGAACAGCAAAAAAAAAATAATACCACATCAAATCGCTTTCAAGACTTTTTAATACTTTTCAAGACCCTTAATTTTCCCAAAATTGCTTTATCAACTTTTAATAACTTTCAAGACCCTGCATATACTCTGTATCCATCTACGTCATGTTGATTGGGAATCCTAATAATTTAGCTCAACTGCTTTTAGTGCTAATAAAGGCTAAAAGCAAAATACAGAGGTGTGGTGGACAGTTTTGTGGTGTGGACAGAACCATCAGCAGCTCAACGTTGGACAAAGTGCTGCAGGTGGACTACAGGAAGATCACCGCCCCTCACACACTCACACCTACCTGCCTTGTCAACACCAAGAGTGCTTAGAATAAACTAGACAGCTACACCAACACCCTCTACAAGAAAAAACAGACAGCCTTTTTCTTCTGAGGAGACTCAGGGTCTTTAACATCTGCGGGACCATGCTGCAGATGTTTTACCACTCTGTGGTCTCCAGCTTCTTCTTCTACGCCAGACCTGGGCATTGTACGGCCCCAGGGCCACATGCGGCCCTTTGGTTGACTCTGACCGGCCCCCGTAAGGGGAGTTACAACAAAAACATAGTTTCTAATTTTACCTCATTTGTGGACTGCATTGCTTTAATTTTGATGTTTTTTTTTAATTCACGTACAAAATGATGCAATATGTAAATCAAGACGTGCAATGTGCATGATTGAATTGTTGTCACGAGCAAGTCACAAAACAACGTTAGCCCTCAAAAATGTCCACTCATGCTTTTTATTTTGTTGATTAATCATAACTAATACTTTTACCAGTTTGTCTAAACAATGATATTTACTGCTTTTAATAAAGAAATACTATTAATATTATGCAGTATTGAATTATGTCATTTCGCCCGGCCCCCCACAATATTTTCTATTTCTCATGTGGCCCCATGGAAAAAATAATTGCCCACCCCTGTTCTACGCTGTGGTGTGCTGGGGCAGCAGGGTGAAGAAAGCTGATGCCAACAGACTCGATAAACTCATGAAGAGAGCTGGTTCAGTTATGGGAGTGGACCTGCAGTCTCTGACAGAGTCTGAGCAGAGGATGATGAGGAAACTACTCCAGATCCTGAACATGTCACACCCCCTGAATGACACCCTGGACTCTTATGCCGGCTACCCACCAAACGCGTTTCGGGCAGCAAAAGCAGCCGGTTTACATTGAAAGTCTATGTGGAAGAGCGTCGAGGAGCGGTGAAGCGTGACGCGGCGCGTTTTGAGCATTTCGAGCGGCGCGGCAGAGCGCGGCAGTTCTTTTCCGCGCACGCAACGCATCCAAAAGCAGCCGCCGCCAGAGTTCAAATATTTGAACTTTGGCTGCTCGCCGCTGCTCGCCGCTGCTCGCCGCGTCGCAGCAACCAATCGGGAGAGACTCTTCTATGTGATGACGCAACGACGACGGGACCTTTTTTGGACTTTTTTAACTTAGCCCAACGAGCCTCCATGAAGAAACCAGCCTCCGGTAAGAAACTTGGCATTTTTACAGTTGCTGCTGTCTGCTCGAGCGTACGATCACCCCAAACAACTTTCGGAGCTGCAGTTTGGCTCGTAGAAAACCCACTCAAGTAGTAACGGGGCTCACAAACAGCTGATTTTGTCTGCCTGGTGTACAAAAAACAAAACAAACCCGACCGGAAAAGGACCAAGACGCTCCTCCCACTGCGCGTCTGAGGACGTGTTCGATGTGAACAAACATCTGCTGACAAGCAGCCAACACAGTGCGTTAGGAGCGTTTTGATGCTCAAGACGCGTTCGGTGGGAACCCGGCATTACTGCAGCACCTCCAGTCGTAGACTGAGACCACGAGGTGCTCCACAGAACAACACAGGAAGTCCTTCAAACTTTTAAACTCCTCCCCCTTTCTACACAATTAATCCTGCACCACAACAAACACATTAATGTTTCTGTCTGCACCTGTTTTAGAACTGAATGGCTGTTTTTATTTTTTTTATTTTATATATTCTCTGTTATTTTTATATCTGGCAGCACGGTGGCACAGTTAGTAGAGCTGCTGCCTCTCAGCGAGCAGGTTACCCTGGTTCAAATCCCGGTCCGGGGGCCCCTCTGGGTGGTTTGCATGTTCTCTCCGTGCATGTGTGGGTTTTTTCCGGGTACTCCACTTTCCTCCCACAGACCAAAAACATGCATGTTAGACTGATTGGTAACTTTAAATCATGTGTGTCAAACTCGAGGCCCGGGGGCCAAATGTGGCCCCCATTGACATCATCTGGCACCCAAGATGTTATTTTAAATGTAGAATACTTTTATCACTTTAATTTTTTCAGTAATCTTTGATTATGGTCAAAAGTGCAACAGACAACGTCAAATGAGACCAATCAAACTTTTATTGAGGAACCTGCAAAAGATGTTGGATTTCTAACTTGAGTTAATGCAGATTCTAAAACCAGCCCTTAAAGCTGCATTCTGCAGTTTCTGGAATACGCTGGCACTTAGAAAAATTTTCAACAGGGAAAAGCATTCTGCTCCCTCCCCCTCAGAGCCATATATGGCTCTGTTCCCCCGTGGTCTGCTGAACTTGAGATCAGCTCCGCCTCCACTGCATGTCCTCTCGGAGCCGCTGCATATTCTGTGTTTATATGTTAATAAAACGTTCTAAAAAAATAAAATAAAACATGGAGCGCTGGTCCAGCAAAACAAAAACACCCTGAAATCTGCAGAGCCTCTTGCAGCCAAGTTGGACATGATTTTAATTCGCTCGTGACAAATCCATTTCCTCATTTCTGTCAGTGAAGGAAGAAGCGATCACTTGACTTTTGGCAAAAAAACAAAAGAAAAGTCCAGCTCAGGGATGAAGAAGGGGAATTTAATACATTTGTGTCACATACAAAACAGTTTTGCATCCCTTTGCAATTCTTTGAATGAGAACGTGCCGCGGCCGCTGCGGGCTGGCGGGGGGGGGGGGGTTAGGAGCGTGAGAAGTTAGAAGCTCTGTTTTTATTGGCTGGTTAACCGCGGGGCGCTGTGGTTTTTATAAATGCTTTTATTACCACCGGGAGACGCCAGAGGACTATAGTTTTTTTCAGAGATTACCTGTCTAACATCAGTCTATCAGGAGATAGTGGCAGAGTGAAAATATGTTTAAAAAATAAGTTACATACTTAGGCTTTAATTTGAAAAGTTTTAATTTTGACCCCCTTTTTTAAGTGAGTTTGACACCCCTGCTCTAAATTGTCTCTAGAGTGAATGGTTGTTTGTCTCTGTGTCCCTGTGATGGACTGGAGACCTGTCCAGGGTGTCCCCTGCCTCTCACACAGCTGACGATTGGGCACCATGACTCCTGTGACCTAGGAAGAAGCAGGTAAAGATAACGGATGGATTTTTTATTATATCTTGTGATTCTTGTGTATGTTCCTTTGTACTGAAACTCCGGCCCAATCTCCTGCAGGATCAATAAAGTTCTTATCGTATCTCTTATCTAAGAATTGAGTTTCCTAAAGGACCTTAAGGCTAATGTGGCTTCTTTATCAGTGCAATCAAAAACCATTCTTTGTCAAGCTGCTACAGTCTGTTGTCAGAAACTCACAAAGCCCAGCTTAACAGCACTTCGGCGAGCGCTTACAGGCAGCAAGAGGAAGATGTAAAATCTATCAGATCTGAGATGTTGGGTTGACAGGAGCGTTTTTGTTCAAGTAATGGCTTTGTCAGTCAGAGGCGTACGAGTGATGAATCAGCTTCACAGTCTTTATTTCAACTTTAACACAGGGAGTGACGGCACACGTGCCGATCAGCACCGTGTGAAAAAAGGCTTGTGGGACACAAACCACTGACATCTTGTAGAGGGTGCTAGCATCTTCTGAAGCACGAGTCACGGTGTGAAGCTTTCTACTGGCGGGTTGTATTGCTGTTGGTGATTAGTGCTGTAAGATATGCACTAGTCAGTTTTCCTGACTGTACAATATTCCAAAATGAAAGTTTGGGCAGAATTTATCTGACCCAAATTCTTAGCACTCTTTGCAAATGTCAATGCTAGAACCTTCAGTTTATTTAGATATACTTTTTATATTTTTTTATATACTACTATGCAAAAACTCAGGACAGTATTACACTTTTATTATTTCATTTTATGCTTATGTTCATTAAATGTTTAGTGTTTTAGTTTTAGTGTTGGTGTAAATTTTCATACTTTTATACTACTATGCAAAAACTCAGGACAGTGTTACACTTTTACTATTTTATGCTTATGTTTATTAAATGTTTCAGTGTTTTAGTGTTTAAATGGTTACTGTTGCACCGAGGGACTGAGAGAAACGCAATTTCAATCCTGTGTATGTCCTGTACATATTGCAGTTCTGACAATAAAGTTGACTTTGACTTGACTTAATTTTAAACGAGTTCTCTCTTTTTAGGATTTCAGCAGATAAATTGTGAGTGACGAAATTTAAGACAGTAAACGTTACTTATGTTGAAACAGCAGAACTGAATCATTAATAACAGAATCATTTGATATTTACTTAATCCATGATATTTACTTATACTGCAGGCATATTACTTAAGAGTTTCTGGCTTAAGAAAAGGAGAAAGTTTAGGAGGAATAGGAGGGAAGAAAATAAATAAAGGTTGTATAAACCAGCATTGCACATCCTCTGCTGACATCAGCTCGACCCGGTCCAGTCCAAGTTTGTAAACAAACAGCACTCTTTACTTTTGAAGTCTTCTTCTGGTAAGAGAGGGTTTCCAGACGATGGACAGAAACGGTTTGTTCGTCCCGCTCTCTCCAACAACAGGTCGCCGGTTTGCTCACTCTCTGTGTACCAGCGTCGGCCTCAAACCAGTCAGAGTGATGACGATGGGTTCTGGTTTAGCTTTTCAGAATAAACATTCTTCAGGAGTAATTCTCATTCAAGATGGAGCTTTTTACAGCTTGAAGTGAATTTATAACAGGCATGTTATAAATCCTTTACTGGTGACATAGACCTTTGGCTTAAAGGTCAGACGTACCAGCTGAAAAAAAAAAAAAGGTTTTCATCTCAACTTTCTCCCCAGATTCTGGGCCCCGGACAGGAAGTGGAGCCTATAAGAGAAAAGGGTTGACCCAGCTAAATCCACCCGCTCATTGGTTGTTTTCCCAGAGAACGGGAGTGTCTTTGCAGGTCAGAGAGCTGAAAATATGATAGGAGAGGAAGATTGTGTTCAGAACGAAAGACACCAGTCTCCAGTTATACAGATAACTTGATTTAGACTTTGATTCATGTGTTAAAATTTCTAAAACTAAATCTAGAAAGTGCAACTTGACATATTTTCAACTTTGCCATAGTTCTTTTGATTCATCATATGAAGAAGTGATCAACATTGGTACAGCATATTGAAGAATAACACTGTTCATATGAATAACCAATAATCATAAAAATGACAAGAGATAATCTGTAAATTAATTCTGAATTACCACAAATTAAAAGGAAGTCTCTTCTGATTGATTTGTGTCTCTTAATTCAAAATAAATGTAATAAAATAGTGTCCACTTGTCCCTTTGAGAGCTTCAAGAAAAGTGTAACACTAAGAGTTTCAGAGAGATGTGAAAAGGTGTAAATCCAGGTCAGAGATGAGGGTCTACATCACTGCAGTGCCATAGACACGCCTGTTTATTGTCGTTTCCTTGGTTGATGGCCTGCAGGGTCACCGCCTGTTGTGTCCAACCAGCAGTCAAGCTGCCATCATCAGTTTGGATGATGAAACACCAATTTACAAGTCATCTCAAAGCACAATACCAGTTTAAAACATAAACCACGTTCAGTTACACAACTCATTGATAATACATTAGTCTGAATTATATCCTGAGGCCAATTAGTAAATAACTGTCTGAATACAAATTCAGTCAAGATTTATTCATGGGTTTTCTCCCACTGTCCAAATTGGTAACTCTAAATTGTCTCTAGGTGTGAGTGAGAGTGAATGGTTGTTTGTCTTGTTTGTGTCTATGTGTCTCTGTGATGGACTGGAGACCTGTCCAGGATGTCCCCTGCCTCTCACACAGTGACTGCTGGATATGTGCATCAGTGACCCTCGTGATACAAAAAAGAAGTGGGTAAAAATATTGGATGGACGGATTTTTAAAATGCCGAAGAAAAATATCTCTGAAACACACACGTGGTACCTGATCACTGTTCTGTTGCTTTTTTTCTTCTTAAGGTGATCAGATTAAATTGATGCAAGGAAGAAAAAAAAAAATAATAATAAAGTCCACCTCCAAAAAGATAAAGTCAATAAAAACAGGAAGCAGCAATAATGTATCATAAGTGCTTTGCTTTTTGTAATCAGTTTTATTTACCAGTCTCCACTCCACTGACATTTATCAAACTTTAAATTACCGTACACACAAAAATTACACTTAGTTTTACAGCGCTGTGACTAAAGCCACATTTCTGTAGAGTGACAATCCTGATGTGCATGAGAAACTGTATTTGTTATAAATACTGACTAAATTAAGAGTCACATGTTTAGACATCTGGATGATATTTGAAGGATTTTACTAAATGCAGAACCCTTATGAGGAAAGTAGACACAGATGTTGAAGAACTCCTACTGTAATATGTGACATAACATCTTTGGATTTAAGTGTTGCTGCTAACGGAAGAAAATAAACGTTAATCCATGAAGACTAATCTGATGTACAAGTAATTCATCTCTGATAATCCAAAAGTTAAGCCACAGAGGGGGATGGCACTTTTTGTCCTTTACCTTCTCGTTCTGCAGGTCACCTTCTAATGAAACATTTTAGTTTTGTTTTATTTTTACATGGCTTGCCGTATCTTTTCTAGACTCTTCTCGATGTTGTCGATGACTTCAACAGCAGATTGTGGGATCCTGGTTCCTGGACCAAAGATGGCGCACACACCACTGTGATACAGGAACTCATAGTCCTGCAGGCACACACAGGCAGGACACATGTTAGATTTATGAATCTTACCAACACACACACAGTCATAAATTTACACTCAGAGGGAGCATCGCTTCTGAAACTACAGAAACCATAGAATGCCAGCAGGCCTTAATGTAGTAGAGGAACAAAGGTGCAGTAGACCTATAGAGCTTTAGAGCGTGATGTCACTGGTCCGCGGCCCAGAGGCTGATGGGATAGAATTGAGTCGGATCCGCCATATTGACTGTCCTCAATATTAGCTGTCGAAAATAAGCTTTCTCGCTGACTTAAAAAAAAAAGTAGATTAAAACAGTTTAGCAATGGTCCGAACTTGTTGCGTTATTGGATGTAATGTCCGTCACACAACCGGAATCGTCAAAAGATAGAAAAAGGACTTTCTGTTTCCTGCCTGGAAAAACGCAAAGGAGCTCATGTGTCGGACGCAACAAAAATTAGATGAATGGCTTGGATATCAGCGGTGACACGTCCTGATACAACTTTCTCCAGTGTCCCAAGAAACCTGCTAGTTTGTTCCAGACATTCTGGTGAGTGTCTAAATTGGGTTTGTTGGTGTTGTGCCATAAATTTTTGCCATGATTTTGTCCCGGTGTTTAGTTCATGTTTAGTTCATAGAAGTGGGTCAACCTAGTTTAGGCTGGGTTTATATTTTGTATCAGAGTCAGAGAGTCAGAGAGAATTTATTGTCATTTGCACCGCATGTAGTACATGTGTTGAAAACGAGATTATGTACACAGGGTCCCAGTTACATCCAACAACAAATGCAAGAGAAAAACAATAATAACATCTAGGATTAACTAAGAGAGACATCAGCTAGTAATACACTAAGCCCTAATGTAGTAGAAAAACATCATTATAAACAGCAGCACGAACATGAGCAGATAGTCACAGATGAACGCAGCAACAAGAAACAGATCAGTATCAGCATGATGTGACATTTTGCAGTGTTTATTCTTATTATTTATTTATTCATGAGTCTGAGTCTGAGTCTGATTTATTCATGAGTCTTGTATGTAACGTAGTCTGATTTTAGACAGAGTGGACATCTGTGTTATTGAGAAATAAACTGTTTAAAGTTTCTAGTGTTGTCACTTTTACTGTAGTAATACTGATCTGTGTTCTGATATGTCCTCTTCAAGGCAAGCCTTCAGATGAAATGGATGACTCTCCAGGAGAGGAGCTCAGTGAAGCTGCAGATGATGAGGAGGAGGAACATGAACAAGCAGCAAAATGCTACAAATACAATGTCAGTTGTGTGAACAAAGAAGAGCAGAAATAAATCGTCTGTTACAGGAGAAAAGGTCAGAGCTGAATACAAACCAGCTGGACAAATAATTTTTAAATTATTAAATATTATACAGGACTTCCTTGCTTTGCCATCTTGTTATCATTGTTTAACACTGCTAGGCCTTTTTGCAAGCATAAAAAAACATACGATTTCAAAGGTTCTACTAACATTAATGTGTCCTGTTCAGCATCTTTTTAATGTGTCACACAAAACTCTGTCTAATACTGTGCCCAAAGGTGGGCGAATGAACGCTAGAGAGCGCTAAATCGCTATTCCGCTTACAGTGGACCTAAACTTTTTGTCAGCGTTTTTGTGAATTGACTAACTTTTATAATTCATAAGCGGATTTCTGCTATTTTTATTTAAAATGCAGTACCGCTAATAACTAATTATCTATCAGTAAAAACCAATAAACTTATTTACAAGCTCATAATGCTGCTTGTTTTACCTTTTTCCCTACCGTAAACAGCAGAGAGGAGGAGGGTGTGAGGGTGAGGGAGGGTTGGAGGGGGGAGGGAGCAGAGGGGGGGATCTACCATGTAGGTAAATGCCTGGGGATCCCATCAGCATGAGGCCCCGGCCCCGCCGCGCCCCGGCCAGTCACCTAATTCCTAACATTGATCCTGCTTGTTAATCTACATTTAACATAAAAATAATTATAGTTACGATGAAAACAATCATTAAATAAGCAATTTAAAAAACGGTTGATTTCATTATCCCCCTACTAAAAATGGACTATTCCATCTCGACAGCTTCCGGGTTAGAGGTGAACTCAGAGGCTAATTCCGTGGCTAGCTGTTTGTGCTGGGTACTTGGACAAATCCTTAGAAAACCCAGCTGTTTCAAGCCAAATTAACGCGGCCGGAGGATTCTATTTTGTGTTCTGTGTATACCACGCGACGGTGAGTCGTTATTTTCATGTATTTTTATTACTTTTCATTAAATCTGTTGAGTACCTATAGACGCTAACTGTGTCTGCCGGTTGGTTGTGGGTTACTAATGGAAATCCTTAGAAAACCCAGCTGTTTCAAGCCAAATTAACGTGGCCGAAGGATTTTATTGTGCGTTTTGTGTCGACCATTCGACGGCGAGTCGTTAGTTTTATGTATTTGGGTTACTTTCATGTATAAATGCCGTGGCGACACACCCGTGTATTTGAGATTTAAACGTGGTGTTGACCGATGCTGCCTTTTTGGGTGAGCAGGTACTCATCGATCTGTTCACCAAATATAACACACCCATCCCCTCCAGTGCAGCAGTTGAACGCCTGTTCTCGATGGGAAAGGACATTTTGAGGGCCAAGAGAGCCAGCTTGTCTGACACCAATTTTGAAGTGTTGATTTTTATGAGAGGCAACCAGCATCACATGGAGGAGATGAGCACAGAAGAACAGTCAGAGTAGCCTGAAGTTGAGGAAGGGCAGGGAATAAAACTGTTACACTAAGTGACTAAAAACATTTTTTTTTCTATTTCTCATGTTTTATAATCAAAAAAGGCGTTCAATACAAGATCAACTGGACTTTATTTGTTGCAGAAAACGTTTCACCCTTTATCCAAAAGGCTTTTTCAATCCAGAATGGCAGCTGTGAGACTGAGAAGAAGTTTTATACTAATAAAACGCATAAAACTTCAGTCTCACAGCTGCCATTCTGAACGTTTTCTGCAACAAATAAAGTCCAGTTGATCTTGTATTGAACGCCTTTTTTGATTTTATCATGTCCTGGACGACTGAGAATTTTCACCAGCTTATGTTTTATAGGCATTTTGTTGTGTATATACTTTTTATATTTTTATATATTTGTTTAATCACATTGTGTTTATTTACTCATGGCCACCACAATTTTTGAGTAGATGTGTTTTTTCAGTAATACAGTAAAATAGTGTCTGGAAATGTTTTTTTATTTCTTCTTTATTTCTTTCCAAAGAAAATCAAGGTTTTCATGCATGCACATGACATGTGCACAGAAATTAACAAGCACAAATTCACAGCTTTTTCATTTTGTGGCTTAAAAATAAATCATTAAATAATAAACAATAAACTTTATTTGTATAGCACCTTCCTACAATGCCTTGCATTGACCAAGGTGCTTAACAGGACAGAAAATATAAAAACCGGTACAATAAATCGGTGAATGAATGGAAACAAATAAAAATGCTACATACTATACCAAATTTATAAAAGTTACACACTGAAAGCTTTTTTGAACATCATAAATGATTGGAGTCAGAGGCAGAAATTATTTAAAAAATAAAATAAAAATATGTCAGCTTGAGCTTCCTTCCAAACCAATGAGTTCAAAATTAAATAAAAAAATAAGAGGTTGGTTGAATGAATGAAGATAAATTATTTAAAGCTCTTATCTTATGCTGATAAAGACAGACATCTAGTGGTCAAATGGAGCAACACAGTATGTGAAGTTTTGGTTCCTCCTTGCATTGCTTTCGTCATCTGTATACCCATAATGCATTGCAGGGCACTTCAGTTTTCCAGAAAACAGTTAAAAATAAGTTTATCGATGCATTTTTAATGAAAAATCTACAATAAACAAACAAAAAAAGGACAAAGAAGCAGTCGAAAAGCATTCCACACATTAAACAACTTTTAAAATTTTGGACCCTGAGTGAAAGTTGTATTTTAATAGATGACACCCGGAGCGAATCGCTGTTAAAAGGTAGGGTAAGGTGAGGTGTATATTAGTTTATACGCCTGTAGTTGGCAGTGTGGTGCAGATATTGCATAACGCTGCCGGCTACAAATTGTTGAATATAAATAGCGGATTAGATTAGCTTCCCCTAATTTTGATAAGGCCTTTGTGCATTTGAAATTGTGGACCTAAAAAAATTAATAAGCGTTTTAGAAATTGTGGAACTAATTTTTTAATTAGCGGTGCCCACCTTTGACTGTGCCTTTCTTTTCTCTTCAAGGGATGGACGTGCATCTGACAAGCTCATAACAGAAGCTGTGATCTTCTCTCAAATTATTACCTGGGGACATTGTGTTAGCTGACAGAGGCTTTGAGATTAAAGACAATAGCTATGTTTCCATCCAATTTAAATTCGATTTTTGAGCGAATTTTAGAAAATTTCGCTAAAATGTAAATTAAAATTATGAGGATCAGAAGTGTTTCCATTAACTGGCTTGAAGCGCATCTGCAATGCCACGCAAAGCGTCTCTACGTCAGACGTCAGCGTCATTACGTCACACGTCAGCGCCATACGTCAGACGTCAGCGTTACGCACTTCCACAGTAAACAGGAAGTAGCGTTTGAAAACAGACATCTCGGCAAAATGGAGAGAATATTTCAGGTATGTGTTGCTATCGGGCAAGTTGTATTTATTCTGTCATGCCAACTAGTTTTAGCGATGTTACATGTTGTCCGGAGCGGAAACAGCTGATCAGTCACGTGACGTGAATGTTCGCTGCGGCAGAACTGAGTCGGCTAATCTGTTTCCATCTGTCGTTTAGCCGACTCAGCTCTGAATCGACTCCCCAAAAACTACCTCAAGCGAGCGTATAAACTTTAGAGCGACTTAGAGGAAGTTAACTCGAATTATGCCGTTTCCATTTAGCTTTTCTGATGCGATGCTTCATAATGCGCACCTAGAAACCTTGATGGAAACACGCCTAGTGTGAGAGTCAAGGTCAAGGTTCTTTACCGTCATTCACACCACATGTTGTACGTGAGGTGGAACGAAACTGTGTACACAGGGTCCCAGTTACAGCCAACAAAAGTATAAATGAATGATGTGCTGAGGTTAAAATCCCATCATTTACTAAAGGGAGATGTCATCTGGATGCTAAGGAAGTTGAAAACACATGAACACACCTTAGAATTCATGTGGAAAGTGACTGGCTGCATGAGAAACAAATACAAAATGATACACAGAAATACACCAGTTAACTATACTGGTGCTGACATGTGAAAGTGAGGAGGAGACACTTCTTCAGATTGTGGCTGTGTCTCAATTCATGGGCTGGGTCCTCATGAGTACGCATTTGTCGGCCGCATACGTCATTGCCCCGCGCGGAGGACTGTCCCAATTCGAAGACTCCTCACGCGGCCGAGGAATGCGGCCTACTTCCTGCCGAAATACGAGGATGCATCCGTGAATCCTTTCTGGCGGAGGCTATCCCAGAATTCGTAGCGCCAGCAGAGATTTTGCGGGGGGGTGGGACTTTCTGCGTGCAGGGGCAGGACTGCTGCGTGTTGTTGAGTCATCAGCTCATTCTAACAACAACCTCAGCGCTTTTTTCATTCATTCATTCAACCTTTATTTATACAGGCTAGCCTCGTTGCTGAATCTCATTAAAATTTAACTACAGAAACGACTAAAAAAAATTGTTAGCTGAATATATATATTAGTGTTTCTGAGTTTACTGTTTGTTAAGAACTGATTACAAATCAACTTATTTTACACGTGCGTAGCAAGGATTGTCTGAGGGGCGATCGGTTAAAAGAAAGAGTGGACCTACAAAAAGCAAGTTGTCCAGTAGCTCAATTGGTTAAGCATCCAGCGGTTGGCGCGCAGATCTTTTTCTCGAAGCTGGTTCGAATCTCACTCGGTACGGTTAAAACTTATTTTACGTTTGTCTTTTATTGGATAAAAAAAAAAAGGAGTTTCACTTTTTAATCTCAGTCCTCATTTTTTTATCCAATAAAAGACAAACGTAAAATAAGTTTTAACCGTACCGAGTGAGATTCGAACCAGCTTCGAGAAAAGTATCTCTGCGCACCAACCGCTGGATGCTTAACCAATTGAGCTACTAGGCAACTTGCATTTCATAGGTCCACTCTGTCTTTTAAACGATTGCCCCTCAGAAAATCCTTACTACGCACGTGAAAAATAAGCTGATTTGTAATCAGTTCTTAACAACAGTAAACTCAGAAACACTAATATATATATTCAGCTAACAAATGTTTTTTAGCGGCGTCCCTTCTTTTCCACACACACACCAAGCGCACACACTTCCCACCCATTTCAAGAGAACGCCCCACCCACTTCAAGGCCGGCTCTCCGGAAGGCTAGACTGTCCCATTTCAGCAGTTTCGTCCAGCCCACCCGGCCTTGTGAGTGCGTGGCCTACTCGGCCCAGCTACTGAATTGAGACGCAGCCTGTGTGTGTGTGCTGCAGTTTAGTGAACATAATAATGTCACATTTTTGTCATCTGTGTATGTTTCCATACAAGACGAAATTTGACTCTGCATTTAACCCAATCACCACCAGGTGGGGCAGTGGGCAGCTATAGAAAGCGCGCCGGGGAGCAATTGGGATGAGATGTGCTGCTCAAACACACCACAAGTTATGCCGTGACTGGGGTTTGAACCTGGGTCCTTCGGGTCCCAAGTCGGTTCCCCTGCCACTACACCATCTTGGCCTCCATGTGTTCTAGTGTGGTTGTAAATCTAATGCTAATGAAACCTGCACATGCTGCTACTGATAAATGTAAAATGTAGACTGGAGAAAAATAATATTTGCTGCCCTCATTGTTTTGAAATATTTTTACAGTTGAATAATAACATAAGTGGTTGTTTTTTTCTCATTTAATAAAAATTCATGTGGTAAACATTCATGAAACATTTGATTCAGCACTAACATGTAAACATGATAAAATTGATCACATTTGTAGTAAACATTTGACATATTAACATATTTCATTAACATGGATTAACCGTGTCCAAATAAAGGTTGAATGAATGAATTTCAGGTAAGAAATAAACATGTAATGAAACAGATCCCATTTTGAAGTAAACGTTTGATGTAATTAAACATTTCTAGTAACAACGTGATGAACATTGTGTGAGTTAATACATTTTATAGAAAGATTGCTACACAGAAATGTGCAAATATAAGTGAACAGCATGATTTACATTATTACCGTATGTCTCCCTTGAAGCTGGAGTACAAGCGTGCTCTGAGAAATATTTTTAGGAAGCTTGGTGCTTTCTGTAGACGTCCAGCCATGTCTGTCTGGGTCCACACAAGGTCACAGTGGTTTGATTAAGCATCTGTGCAGTGTGGATGATGCTTCTTCAGGTGAACTTCATCTTCTGCCTCCACGGCCTGCTGGATGCTACAGGCAGCAGCGATCACACTGTGAGTCCATCAGGAGATGCTCCAAGTTCAGGAGTTGGTGTTTATGATGAAACCACATGATTTAACTTTTAGATTTTTGTACTGCTAGCTGTATTTTTAATGCATCACCCTCAGGATTCACACTCCATTTATTTTACATCGTGTGTAGACACACTGTAACTCAGCATGACCCACGGTGTTCTGGTGGCTCAGAGTCTGAGAGAGCACAACCTGTGAACACACAATTAAAATGGTGAATGAAAAGACAGAAACAATCTATAATATATGTGCATCTTAATACATATAATACAGTATATATAAATAAATAATCAAGATTTGCAGTCTACATGTTATTAGACAAGCTCAAGTAATTAAAAATAAGGTAAATTAACCTTTTCAACTTGGAGCTTGGACAGAATTTCTAGGCGCAGCCAAGGTGTTGAGAGGATCCGTTTTGGTGGCCTTAGAATCGCTTCTCTGTTTTTTGCAGATGATGTGGTCCTATTGGCTTCATCAGCTCGTGATCTACAGCTTTCACTGGAGCGGTTTGCAGCTGAATGCGATGCGGCCGGGATGAGGATCAGTTCCTCCAAATCCGAGGCCATGGTCTTGAGCCGGAAAAGGGTAGCATGCCCTCTCCGGGTCGGGGAGGAGGTCCTGCCCCAAGTGGAGGAGTTTAAGTATCTCGGGATCTTGTTCACGAATGAGGGAAAACTGGAGCGTGAGATCGATAGGCGGATAGGTGCAGCGTCCGCAGTGAAGCGGGCGCTGTACCGGTCTGTCGTGGTGAAGAGAGAGCTGAGTCAAAAGGCAAAGCTCTCAATTTACCGATCGATCTACGTTCCCACCCTCATCTATGGTCATGAGCTTTGGGTTATGACCGAAAGAACAAGATCTCGGATACAAGCGGCTGAAATGAGTTTTCTCCGCAGGGTGGCTGGACTCTCCCTTAGAGATAGGGTGAGAAGCTCAGTCATCCGGGAGGGACTCGGAGTAGAGCCGCTGCTTCTCCACATCGAGAGGAGCCAGTTGAGGTGGCTCGGGCATCTGGTTAGGATGCCTCCTGGACGCCTCCCTGGTGAGGTGTTCCGGGCATGTCCCACCGGGAGGAGACCCAGAGGAAGACCCAGGACACGCTGGAGGGACTATGTTTCTCGGCTGGCCTGGGAACGCCTTGGGATTCCCCCAGAGGAGCTGCTCCAAGTGGCTGGGGAGAGGGAAGTCTGGGCCTCCCTACTTAGGCTGCTACCCCCGCGACCCGACCCCGGATAAGCGGAAGAAAATGGATGGATGGATGGATGGATGAACTTGGAGCTTTGTAAATCAGTTAAAAAACATACTTTAAAAATCAAGTGTTCACAGTTTTTAATAATCATAGCATACAGAAGGTTGATTGATTCTGAAAGAAATGTATATTAATAATTTATGGTAAATTAAGGAGCCAAGAACAACGTACCTTCAACGTATTTACAATCCGGGGGCTTTTAAAATGTCCAAATCATCTACCCAGCTGTTCATAGATTGGACCAGCTCTCCCAGTGAATTGTAATTATAAAAATTATTTGTGGTGTAAACACTGACACAGACCAGGTCTGCTAAAATGATTGGGAATGTCAGTGGAGGAAAATATTACTCCGGATCTCTGCTCCTTTTTGTTTTTCTTTCTCTCAAACAGGCGACATTTCCAATTTTACAGATTTTTTTCCATGTAGTGTTTTTTGTTCTGGGAGAAGTTTGTCACGATATAGTCCACTTTGTTTTGCGCTGCTTTTCAGCATCGTGACGGAAGATACAGCGCAAAAACGACGGAAAATCGCCAGTTTCTTTTATTTTTTCTGAGGACAGTAAAGATGGTGGTCGAGACAGGAACGCCCCCACACCCCCCCACCGCAGTGACGTACGTTCCAAAGCTCTGTAAGTGTTTTACTGTCATACTGAGCTCATCACAGACTGCTTCTTTGTTTACAACAGTAAGATCACATTTAATGAGTTTTTGTTAAACTAGACATAGTTTTTATTGCTTCAGATCTTCAAACAGGCTCATAGGAGACCTGAGTTTTGTCTTTGCCAAAAGAAAACATGTTAAAGTCAGATACTGTGAGCTCTTCAGCTGTGTTAGTTTGCATTCGTCTTCATTTCCACTTCAAATCCATTCCTGCTTGGACTGAAATTAAATTGTCATGACAATCAACGCAATTAAAAGTACAGTATCTAAAGTGACTGCATTCATCACAAACAATACAAAAATCATGATGTGAATGGAAGAGCTATTGTCAAAGTCCTTCCAAAGTTCAATACAGAGATAATCTAATCTGCTGATTGTAAATGCAGCTTTATAAACCATATCAGGCACTATTAACAAAAACAATATTAAAGCAAATGGCAGATCTAGATGAAGTTGTTAGATACTGTCCCTTTTATAAAATGTCTTCTCTAAGTTACCTGTGGTGGGATGACACCTCCACATATAACGAGGATGTCTGGCCTGTTGAGCTTCCGTAGTTCTTTGATGAGCTCTGGGACCAGGGTCCTATGTCCGGCAGCGAGCGTGCTGACTCCAACGCAGTGAACATCTGCATCGACTGCCTGCTGAGCAACCTCCACTGGAGTCTGTGACCAAACATCAAACAGGAGAAGAAAGAACGGCGTGCAACTCAGAATAAGGTTTTTACAATCAGGGACCAAAAGAGAGCAACCTCACAGACTTCAACAAGCCTTACCAAACATTCTGATGTATGTGAACCTTCTAATCACAAGAAACTCTCATTCTCACCTGTGTTAGAAAAACTTACCCTGCTTTCACTGACTGTAAATAAACTCTTTATAAACGACACAGCCCTGGAGGCAGGCATGAAGCTAAACTCAGAAACTCAGAACATAAACAGCTCATTACCTTTGTGGTTAACCTAATTCAAGATGGCTGCCACATCTAACTGAGCTTGGCCAACACCAAAACAACAATAACTCAAGTCAGAACAAGCGCTCAATACAAAAACAACTGGACTTTATTTGTTGCAGAAAACGTTTCACCCTTTATCCAAAGGGCTTTTTCAATTCAGAGTAGCAGCTGTGAGACAGAGAAGTTTTATACAGGCTGGTTGTTTTTGTATTGAGCGCTTGTTCTGATTTTATCATGTCCTGGACGACTGAGAATCTTCACCAGCAAATAACTCAAGTCACTTTTGTAGATGTCAAGCTACATTTGGTGCGGTTGCAGCTGAAAGTCATCCTAAAAACATACTCCAAGAGTTAACACACACAAGTTTTAGAAATAATGTATGAATGTGTACATAACGTTCTCAAGGTTCGACCAAAACGACTGGAACTACTTTCCCTGCCTGAGATGATCTTATTTTGAAACCGTCGTGAAAGGCAGCAAGCTATAAGAAAAAAAAAAGAATGCTGAGCCTTTCATTTTACATCTATATATTGTATATATATATATATACTGTATATATATATATATAGTATATATATATATATAAAATTTCATGCTGATCGTGCGGCTCATGCATCTATCAGCCAATTGTGTGTCATGTAAAATCTTATTTTGAAAAACCATGATAGAGCGAGTCTGCGATAAACAAACCACAAAGTAGCGAGGGACTACTGTAAACTGTTTGAAACGCTGACCTGAAACAGCGGCCCAATATCTACATCAAAACCCAGATCTGCAAAGCCTGTGGCGATGACTTTGGCTCCTCTGTCATGGCCGTCCTGTCCCATCTTTGCCACCAGCAACCGAGGGTTCCTGCCCTCGTGTTTCTTGAAATCTGCAACTCTGTAACGTTTCAAGTGGATTAAAAGAAACAAAACGTAACTCGTCAAGCAGCCAGTATGAAGGTTGTGCAGTGAACTGTGGTTATCTTCTACCTTTTGTTGACCAGGGTGATCTCATCATGTTCTCCATACTCACTGCGATAGGCACCGCTCACCATCCTGGTGCTGGCCTTGTGCTCACCAAACACTTTCTTCATGGCGTCAGTGATTTCACCAACAGAGCATCTACACAAAGGAGCAGAACGCAAAGTCCTAAACCCTTTATTTATTTATTTTATTTTTATTTATTTATAATGTACTGAATTTATTCATTGTTTTTTGGCACAACTGCTTTAATCTAACCAATTATGAAAAGAGTTTAGGATAAAAATGCTCCACTAACTGTACGGTGTGGGTTTGGAGCATTGCAGGATCTTGCTTTATGTGATAATATTGGATATTTTATGTCATTACATCCTTAATTAAAAACAACATCATCTGATGTATGTTAAAACCAGTGGTGGGCAACGCTAATCCAAAAATTAGTTCCGCTATTTCTAAAGCACTAATTAATTTATTTAGGTCCGCAATTTCAAAAGCACTAATGTCTTATGAAAATTAGGGGAAGCTAATTCTAATCCGCTAATTAAATTCAACAATTGGTAGCAGCAAGTTATGCAATATTTGCACTACACTGCCAACTAGCGGTGCATGAACTGTTATACAGTAAGTTGTTTGAGTTTCAGAGTATTTAGTTTGGTTCTCTTCAACAGGTTTCACAAGGACAAAATGTACCCATTCCAAAGTCTGTTAGCTAAACTGCTGACATATTTGGCTGTTTTTTTTTTCTTCTTCTTTTGTTACTTTTAGTACCACTAGATCGCATGTGTCAAACTCAAGGCCCGTGGGCCAAATCCGGCCTACCATAACCGTTTCTGTGGCTCTCTACACCCTAGAGGGCCACAGAGACAGAACTTCAAGATAACAGTTGTAAGCATGTTGCTCTCAGGTGATGGGTCCCCATCCCTACACTCCCTGGTCTCTCTGTTAATTGTCTTGCTTATCTCCTCCATTTTGTTGTCCAGGTGTTTGTGATTGTCATGCTGTGTGTTCATGTACCTGTATATAAAGTCAGGGATTTTTTAATTGATAAAGCTCTGTATATGTTGTATAACACAATCATTGTTCCACATTTAATCTATTGTATTGAGGTTTGGGGAAAAGCGTGCAAAACAATTACAAAGCCTGTTTTTATTTTACAAAAGAGAGCTGTAAGAGTAATCACCAGAAAACATTTCAGTCACCCATCAAACACCTTGTTTCTTCAGCTAAATTTATTGAAATTCCAGGAATTGGTAGAATATAGTATTTTATCAGTTATGTATAGGGCTCATAATAACACATTACCTTTAAATATCCAAAGAAATTTAGACAAAGTTATTACAATCTTAAAGGGACAGATATTCATCAAACCACAATTCAGAACCAGCTTAAAGGGACGGTCTACCTCAATTCAGGGAGTTGGATTGTGGAATGTTCTGGAGAGTGATGTTAAAAATGCAAAATCAATTCATTCATTCATTCATTCAACCTTTATTTATACAGGCTAGCCTCGTTGAGTCACGGGGACTCATTTACAAGAGGGACCTGTCTCACTCACACCAAACAACCATCCACTCTCACACTCACACCTAGGGTCAATTTAGAGTCACCAATCAGCCTAACAAGCATGTTTTTTGGTCTGTGGGAGGAAACCGGAGTACCCGGAGGAAACCCACGCATGCACGGGGAGAACATGCAAACTCCACCCAGAAAGGCCCCGGACCGGGATTTGAACCGGCAACCTTCTCGCTGAGAGGCAGCAGCTCTACCAGTTGTGCCACCGTGCTGCCCAATGTATACATTTAAGAAAAAGGTCTAAAAGGACTTGCTCAAAAACTATATATGATGAAGCTTAGTGTGTTTGTGTATTACAGTTAGAAAAATTAAGTAGAGTTATTCATTTTGTGATGTAGTTTGAAGGTTATCATTGGTTGAACAAACTGTGAAATAAATAAGGGGCAGATATAATAAGATTTCATCTTCTTTCTGCTCCTTTCATTTTATCCTACTTGTATTCTTGTATCTGATGAAACTGTTTTGTATTGTTCTTTTAAAATGAATGAATAAACATCAAATCAAATCAACGGCCCAGTCAGAGTCCAGAACCTGAACCTGAAACCTTCAGAGAGCTGAGCAGAAACCTCAAAGAACTGAAGCAACAATGGAAAGAAGAGTGGGTCAGAACTCCTCCAGAACCAGGAGAGAGACTGATGAAGTCAGAGAACCACAGAGGATTCTGCTGCTGAAGGAGGTTCTGTTGGGTCAGAGGCACAAGCTGAGGTTAAATTTTAATGATTTTAGAACTTGTTAAAGATCATCCATCCATCCATTCAGCTAAAAGTCTATTCATCCTTGTATCTGATGAAACTGTTTTGTATTGTTCTTTTAAAATGAATGAATGAACATCAAATCAAAAATAAGTCTGTATCTCTGTGTTTATCATTGTCCTGGCATTGTCTCCTTGTGATTCCCTGAGTATGTAAGTTTGCTGCCCTGCGGACGCCATTTTGAAGAGTCCTAATGGTGAACTACTTTTTTAAATCCAGCAGATTTGACCATTTCGTGAAACTCTCAAGCTCAGAAAAACTTGTGCTATAACGTCAGCTATGAAATATATTTTTTCTCAGCAAAGAAATAATTGTTTTACCGTGTTTTGTTGTAAAATCCTGGCTTCTTTGGCCGTCGCGGACGCCATTTTGAAGAGTGCTAATGTGGCGAAATTCTATTTTTAAATCCAGACGCGTCGCGTAGGCCCTGAGAAACATCCATAAGTTCACCCTCCATGTTAAAAAGTCTTCGTCTGACTCTTCGAAAACAAGCAATAAGGCTCCAGAGTAACACACTGGCTGCTAACTGATAGAGAGAGCACACACCAAGAGACTGAGGGGGACGCTTTTTTGTCACGGACCACATCCGGCGCTGCTCGTAAATACGTTATTTCGTTTTTACTGATAGATAATTAGTTATTAGCGGTACTGCATTTTAAATAAAAATAGCATAAATCCGCTTATGAATTATAAAACTTAGTCAATCCGCTGTAAAGCTAACAGATTATTTAGCTACGCTATAAGCGGATTAGCGCAATAGCGCTACCTAGCGGTCGGGGGCCAACCACTGGTTAAAACAAATTCCCAGATATCCGGGGGGGTAGGGGTGTGGGTCAAACTGTAATGAGAGGTTTGGACCTGGCTCGTGCTGCCTCCACAGCCAAGGCCAGAAGGTTGCCCTCCCTGGTCTGAGCACACTTCTCTATAGCTGCCAGGCACCTCTTGGCTGCTTCAGGATCCCGACTCTCCTTCACCTAAATGAAAGGTACAAGGAAGCAAACATGACAGCAAAAATTATCTATCCTGCTGTCAATTTGTTCTGTTCCCTTTCAGTCTGATCTCTCGGTGCAACATACTTGCTATGGGAATTGCGCCCCCGCGCAATTACCTGAAGGAATATACTCACGCCTTTAAGGCTAGGGCATCACTGCCGCGCCAGAGGCCGCGCCAGAGGCCGCGCCAGAGGCCCCGCCCTCTGGGTACTTAAGCGGCTGACGCCCATCCATCTTCCTCTTTTTTGCCCTTCACCTCGCTAAACCTGAACTACCTCTTCGCGGGACTTCTCTGTTGCTTCATCGCTCAACTTGAGGTGAGCTTGCTCCCTGCACAGAGCGCACAGAGAATTATTCCTGCGTATTGCTGGACTAGCGAAAGCTAGTCCGGCACATTTTCTCTTAACCCCGAAGTATTTTCTTCTCCTCTCTCTACAGATTGCTTCGCTCGACGGCGCTAACTACGCCACAAGAAAAAAGCTACTTCGCTAACTCCTAGCGAGCTAGCCAGCGAAAGCGACGCGACGGAGGAGACATTTCAAGGAAAAAGATTCTGGAAGGCGCTCGCCTTATCTCGGACATGCCTCGGAGAAAGGAAAGCGAAAGGCGAGACTTCCAAGGAAAACCAGCGGGACGGCGAGCCCAACTTCGCGCGCCTGTCCCATCGGATGCGGTTTCTCCCTCACGGCGACGGACACCCATGAGGCCTGTCCAGTCTGCCTGGGAATGCTACACGCAAAAACAGCGCTGGATACGCCTGACTTTTGCCCACACTGCAGCCTGATGCTGGATGCGGCACCGGGTTGACCTTGTCGCCAAAGCCATGGGCACTTCAGCAGTACCAGCGGACGCAGACACCACGGAGCCTCTCACTCCCACGCCGGAGCTCGAGAACATGGCTCTACATGACAGCACACGAGTCGAATGGGGTGACAGCCCTGACGTGCTGGCTCCTATGGTGGACTTAACAGTTGAGTTCGACACCCGAGGCATGATGAACGAGGACGAGATCTCGATTTCAGCCTCGGGCGAATTTTCAGCGGAGGACGCAGACGTGGAACTGGAGGATCAGGGAGAAGATCTCCCCCGGTACCTGTGCTCCCAGAAACCGACTTTTCCATCCCTGCTCTGTTCGACCTGTGCCACAGAGCAGCGGACGCGCTGCACATCCCATGGCCCGAGCCTCCGCCTCGCCAACAGGTCACGAGGCTGGCAGGAAACTATTTTTACTCGAAGCAGCAGGCCGCCACGAGGCAAAGGATGCCCGTGTTCCCGGACTTCCTCACAGAACTAACTCGCACCTGGGCTCAACCAAGAGCCCCCATGCTCCTTCCCCTCTCACAGTTCCTCGACGTCAACAGGATGGATGAGGTGGGAATAGCTAACGTGCCTCAAATTGAGGACACACTAGCGTCTCACCTGGCTCCTAAGTCATCCGGGACAAAATCAACTCTCCCCAGCAAGGCTTGTCGAGCTTCACCGTCTCTACTCGAGAAGTGCTACAGAGCTCAGGGACTCGCGGCGCGCGCAATGAACGCGTCCGCGTTGATGCAGGCTTACCTAGCGGAAAAGCTGCAGCAGCTGCAGGTAACAACGGACAGGCAGGCTACCGCCGACTTGCTCGACGAAGCCCGTAGGGCAACAGACTTTGTGCTCCGCATGGAGTCAGCCGCTGTTGTTCAAGGTAGGGGTATGGCGGAAGTGGTCATCGCGATTCGCCACCTGTGGATGACTTTAACGGATCTCCCTGAGGGACAAAAGGTGCCTTTTCTCCACCACTCGATAGAGCCGACGGGATTATTTGGTAAAGCTTTGGAGCGAATTCAGACCAAGCTGGACCAAAGGCGCAGACAGGCCGAAGCTCTCCGGGTGGGCATTCCCCGGAGAAGCTTCGCCCCCCAAGGGAGTCTGCTGGAGGCAGACCTGCGCAGCCTCGACACCGCTCGGCAACGCGTGCCCCACCGCAGAAGCGGCCAGCATACGAGGAGGAGCCCCGGCAGAGACCCCCGCCGGGCCAACCTCGCACCGAGCACGCATGGAGCAAAAACAGGTTTGTCCCCCGCCAGGCGGTCAGACACAGGGCCTCCTCGGCAAACCGGGACACCAGACAGAAACGTGCCTGATGAACCAGGTCCACGTTCCCACATTACACGATCACCCGCCCACGTGGTACTGGGAATGATCCCTTCATGTCCAGACTTTATTTGTAACACGGTACAAAAAGCTGGTAAATCTATCGCATGCACAAATCATGCTCTCTCTGCTGTGAGTGACATAGAATCATGTACGTCATTGCACATAAGCACGAATAAAGCTCATAAAACAGCCCCTCTCTGTTTTATTGACTCTAAAAAAAAACACAAATAACTTCAGCAGAACAGGTCCCTCTGGCCTGCCAGCCGTCATAAAGGGAGGGGGCCATTTCCCCCCCTCCCTCACGGCCCATGGGGTATTAGCCTAATCAATAAACCCCAGCAGGGTGCCTCTGATTCGTCTGCAGTAAACAGACACAGAGGCGTCTGCAAGCACCCCTCATGGAGACAGGTGAGGAGGGTCACGTGCTCAAGCCCCCGCTCCATTGTGAATCACGGGGTAGCCAATACACTAACCAGGCAAACACGTGAAATGCCCGCACCTCAGGGAGGCATGCCGACAGAATCTAACGACAGGGGGGGCCACGTCAGATGCCCACAGGCAGTCACACGCTTCACACCTTCACAGTAGCAATTGTGTTCAAGCTGCTGTACATATAAACAAATCAGAGTCGAATCAGATCTCTCTTCCTGTTTTTCGAAGGGGACTGGGCTCTCTATCACCAAATAATCTAAAGTCTGCCAAACTAAAAGGAGCATCTCCACATTCTCACGTTGCAGTTGCCCCTTTATTATTAATGAGGGACACACAATGTCCAAGCAGTGATCAGACAGCACGTGACCTTCCTCTCTGTGCTGATCCAGCTCTGCTTTCAAACAAAATTCTCCCAACGGGTGAAACACAAACCACAGTCGGTTTGCCTGGTTCCGACGCTCTGTTAAAGCCAAGGACCAGTAAACTGGACCATTCCAAAAAATGGATTGGAGTCAGGAGGTCTGCTCGTTTACAAAACTTGTAGTCTCCCAGTCCCATGACCCCAAACTTGGAGGGGGTAAATAGAGTTGTCTGCTCTAACTCTGCCTAATACGGATGACAGGTTGCATCTGCCCTCGATTTCCTTCGAGCAGAGCAGCCTGGTAGCACATCAGCAAGGAAGTCCTCTTCCCAACTTGGCTGACCCCAGGGGTTCACAGCCTCCAGGACCCTTGGAGGAGAACTGGATGCACCAACTGCTCTTCATCAGGGTCAAACTATGTCACCAGAAGGGGCAGTACAGCTGCTTAGGCCAGGAACTGGCAAAAATTTCAGCTTGTTGGCAGAAAAGAACAAGCTGATGGCGTCAGGCCTGTCGGAAAATGTGGTAAAAACCATACAAAATGCCCGTGCTGTGTCAACACAGTCTCTATATGCACAGAAGTGGAGTATTTTTTTAAGTCTGGTGCTCAGAAAGAAATATTATTTCTTATGTATGCAACTTGGCTCAGCTCCTGACCTTCCTTCAGGACCTACTGGAAAAAGGTCATTCTTATTCAACAATTAAAATTTTCCTATCAGCTATTTCAGCCTGTCACGAAGGCTGGGGACACAGGACACCTGGAGCGTATCCAATCATAATAAGATTTATGAAAGGTGTGCTTTGGACTAAACCACCCAGCAGGATTCTGACCCCTGGTTGGGATCTTGGCCTGGTCTTGGGGGCTCTCTGTGACCCCCCATTCGAGCCACTGAGCGAGGTTAAGATAGATTTGTTATCTTATAAAACCGCTCTACTCCTGGCACTTTGCTCGGCGAAACGCGTGGGTGACCTCCATGCATTGTCTGTACATCCAATGTGTACCAGATTCGCCCCTGACGGGTCAAAGGTCACCTTAAGGCCTAATCCCGCATACACTCCCAAGGTCTTGACTTTGAACCACAGGAGTCTAGACTTTGATCTCTCCTCCTTCCCACCTGCTCCTGTCCTCACTCAGGAACAGGAAAGGCTGAAGGCTCTCTGCCCCGTGAGAGCTTTACGCACTTACATGCAGAGAACAGCCGAATGGAGAAAAACAAATCAACTGTTCGTCTGCTTTGCAGCACCTGCTACCGGAAAGGCCCTATCAAAACAACGCCTTTCACATTGGGTGACTGAGGCCATTAAAAGGGCGTACAGTAGCAAAGGTCAACAGGTGCCCTCTGGGGTGCACGCTCACTCCACTCGGGGCTTGGCCACTTCCTGGTCATTGTTCAAGGGTGTACCAGTTGCAGACATCTGCGCTGCTGCGAACTGGAGCTCATTAAACACTTTTGCAAAGCATTACAGTTTGGATGTTACTGCGTGTGACGTCACTCAGGCTGTCCTTTCTAACACACAGTAGAAAGTAGCCTTGAGATGCCTGCTGGTCAAGGGCAGACGTTCACTCTAGCATGCATTTTACTGAGCATTTCAAGGGCGTGAATGGATTACGTTCCCATAGCAAGTATGTTGCACCGAGAGACCAGACTGAAAGGGAACTGAAAGTTATGCACCATAACTCATGTTCCCTGAAGGAAGGGAACGAGGTGCAACATATCTGGCCCTTTCAATGCTGAAAGCTCGGTGAAGTGCAATTTTGGAGGAAGATGGATGGGCGTCAGCCGCTTAAGTACCCAGAGGGCGGGGCCTCTGGCGCGGCGGTGACGCCCTAGCCGTAAAGGCGTGAGTATATTCCTTCAGGTAATCGCGCGGGGGCGCAATTCCCATAGCAAGTATGTTGCACCTCGTTCTCTTCCTTCAGGGAACATGAGTTATGGTGCATAACTTTCAGTTTTCCTTTTTAAATCAAATATAGAACAACAGATGTGTTGCTGAAGTGTATTTTTTATTAGAGTTGTCCTTACATGGTCAGTGTAGGAAAACTGAGACATGGGTGTACAGATGGCTGATGGGTAACTAACAGAAGAGGAGAGATTATTGACCTTCACACACTGATTCAAGGTGCACACAAGAAGGAGACACTTTAAACATTGACGTAATGTCCTTTAGATTCTCAGTAAAATGACCTCCCATCTTCAAACATCTGTAATTAGGTGCATCACCTGTTTAAACCCATATTACCACTTTTAAGTCTAATCTCTGTTTCTAGGTAAAGTCAAAGGAGATTAAACATTTTTCGTGCTTTTTTAGCATTTAATTGTGATGAAGTATGAAAAATGCAAAGTTACGCAGCTGTTAGTTTTGCAGTGTGTTGTTCAAAGACAGGACTGTAGGTGGGAAAGTATAATTGAGGGTGTGCTCTAATTAAATATTTGAGTCTTTGTTGCAAGGTTAATCTAATCCAGTGGAGCTTTTATATCAGAGTCATGGCATCAAATAGGACCAATTTTGTAAAATTGTTGGCTAGGTGACCTAAAGTTCAGTCCCTGCATTTATAAGAACAAATAGTAACAATTTAATGTACATTTCTTTTAAAAGCCTTCTCTCAAATTAAAGAAAAATAAGCAAAAAGGCTGTTAATATTTGGGGTCCTGATAATTCATACTGTAAAACGATGACATTGTAAGACCACAGAAGTGATCACCAGGCTATTGCGCCTCTGTAAAAATGGATTTACCAAACCTAAAAAAAAAAAAAGTCCTACTCTTAAAACAGCCTTATTAAACAATTCCCATGTGCCCTAAAGTGTGTAGATTTATATTGTTGCCACCTTTATTAATATGCATACATGCATGAATATGAAAATCAAACTTGCTGCAGCTTATCGTCCTCCACTTCACCAAAACCCTCTTGACCTCATCAACAAATATCTTGTGTTGTCACCAATTTGGACAGATTTGACTTGTACTGATGCCAAGATTTAAAACCTCACCCCCTTCTAGTCTGGCCAGCTTTAAACAAGCTTTAAACAGAAACAAGTACCGGTAGTTGGAGATGTGAGACTGATCTGATGGGAAAAAGGAAAAACAGGTGTATCCCGAGGGTAATAGCTCGTCAGTCACAACGCAGAACGTCTGCAATGCATGCCAGCCTTCCTACTCTGCTGTGAAAGGAGCATGATTCACAGTGTGGAGAAATGTAAAAAAGCAGTGACAAGGAAATTCCTCTCTGAAAGGTCAGAAGTGAGTAGATGAGTAATTTTCCCAAAAACCTTTATTTAGAAGTTCTCATTTTTGCAGCTATGAGAGATTCCAACCATTAAAATAAAACACTTTCAATACTGTAAGATTCACAATTTTCCACTGTGGCTTCTTAGTTTTTGTCATGAGGTTGTGTGCATCTTTGGTAAGTAAGTAAACTGTTGTTATATTGTACCTTTCATTCTAATCACAATGTGCTTTAGAGAAATACAGAATAAAGGCTTAAAATTAAACAAACACAGCAAGAACAGCTGATGATAAAATAGCAAGAACAGCTGATGATAAAACAGCAAGAACAGCTGATGAAAAACGGCAAGGACAACTGATAAAAACATCAAGGACAACTGATGAAAACATCAAGGGCAACTGATGAAAACATCAAGGACAACTGATGTAAACAAGAAGAGTGGATTAAAAACTAGAACAGCTGATAAACAATAAGAACAGCTGATAAAAAATAAGAACAGCTGATAAACAATAAGAACAGCTGATAAAAGCAGTAAGAAGAGCTGATAAACAATAAGAACAGCTGATAAAAGCAGTAAGAACAGCTGATAAAAGCAGTAAGAACAGCTGAAAAAAGAAGTAAAAACAGCTGACAAATAAAAACAGCTTATAAAAGCAGCAAGAACAGCTGAAAAAAGAAGTAAAAACAGCTGATAAAAGCAGTAAGAACAGCTGATAAACAGCTGATAAAAGCAATAAGAGCAGTGGATAAAAGCAGTAAGAAGAGCTGATAAAAGCAGTAAGAAGAGTTGATAAAAGCCGTAAGAACAGCTGATAAACAGCTGATGAAAGTAGCAAGAAGAGCTGATCAAAGCAGTGAGAAGAGCTGATAAAAGCAGTAAGAACAGCTGATAAAAGCTGTAAGAACAGCAGATAAAATCAGTAAGAACAGCTGATAAAAGTAGTAAGAACAGCTGATAAAAGCAGTAAGAACAGTGGATAAAAGCAGTAAGAACAGCTGATAAAAGCAGTAAGAACAGCTGATAAAAGCAGTAAGAACAGCTGATAAAAGCAGTAAGAAGAGCTGATAAAAGCAGTAAGAACAGCTGATAAAAGTAGGAAGAACAGCTGATAAAATCAGTAAGAACAGATGACAAAAGCAGTAAGAATAGCTGACAAAAGCAGTAAGAACACCTGATAAAAGCATTAAGAACACCTGATAAAAGCAGTAAGAACAGCTGATAGGAACAGTAAGAGCAGCTTATAAAAGCAGTAAGAACAGTGGATTAAAGCATTAAGAACACCTCATAAAAGCAGTAAGAACAGTGGATAAAAGCAGTAAGAACAACTGCTAAACAGCTGATTAAAGCAGTAAGAACACCTGACCAAAGCAATAAGAACAGCTGATAAAAGCAGTACGAGCAGCTGATAGAAGCAGTAAGAACAGCTGATATATGCATTGAGCAGCTGATAAAAGCAGTAAGAACAGCTGATAAACGCAGTAAGAACAGCTGATAAACGCAGTAAGAACAGCTGATAAACACAGTAAGAACAGCTGATAAAGGCAGTAAGAACAGCTGATATATGCATTAAGAACAGCTGATAAAGGCAGTAAGAACAGCTGATAAAGGCAGTAAGAACAGCTGATATATGCATTAAGAACAGCTGATAAAGGCAGTAAGAACAGCTGATAGAAGCAGTAAGAACAGCTGATAAAAGTAGGAAGAACTGCTGATAAAAGCAGTAAGAGCAGCTGACAACAGCAGTAAGAGCAGCTGATAAAAGCAGTAAGAACAGCTGACAAAAGCAGTAAGAACACCTGATAAAAGCAGTAAGAACAGCTGATAAAAGCAGTAAGAGCAGCTGATATATGCAGTAAGAGCAGCTGATTAAAGCATTAAGAACACCTCATAAAAGCAGTAAGAACAGTGGATAAAAGCAGTAAGAACAGCTGATAAAAGCAGTAAGAACAGCTGATAAAAGCAGTAGGAACAGCTGACCAAAGCAATAAGAACAGCTGATAAAAGCAGTAAGAACAGCTGATAAAAGCAGTAGGAACAGCTGATATATGCATTGAGCAGCTGATAAAAGCAGTAAGAACAGCTGCTAAACAGCTGATTAAAGCAGTAAGAACACCTGACCAAAGCAATAAGAACAGCTGATAAAAGCAGTAAGAACAGCTGATAAAAGCAGTAAGAACAGCTGATATATGCATTGAGCAGCTGATAAAAGCAGTAAGAACAGCTGATAAACGCAGTAAGAACAGCTGATAAACGCAGTAAGAACAGCTGATAAACACAGTAAGAACAGCTGATAAAGGCAGTAAGAACAGCTGATATATGCATTGAGCAGCTGATAAAAGCAGTAAGAACAGCTGATAAAAGCATTAAGAGCAGCTGATAAACAGCAGATAAAAGCAGTAAGAACAGCCAATAAAACAGTAAGAACAGCAGATAAAAAAAAGAACATCTGATAAAAAAACACAAGTAAACATTTAACTAAGAACTTGTCTGAATAAACTTGTTAATTACTTGGTTCTACCAAGATGTTGGATGAGTTTTTACTATATTTTTGGTAATTTATATTTGAAAATCTGGATCATTGTATTTACAATTCCATTCAATTCCATTCAATTCCATTCATTTATATAGCGCCAAGTCACAACAGAAGTCATCTCCGGGCTCTGAACAGAAACATATATAAAATAATAATTTAACACTGTTTATCTGAGGAGAAAACTGCTTTGAGCTGTTGAAGATTCTCAAGATTTTCAAACTGCTTTGAGTTTAACTCCATCACAGAATTCATCTTGCAATAATACAAGGATTGGGAGAATGTTTGTGCATGTTTATTTTCCATTCATTGCTCATTGCCTTCCCAATGCATCATCTCTGTATTTACCACTGCAATTTTGACAGACGGATGAGTTAATAACATTTAATTTTTGAGTTTAGATTTGCTCAAACTGGACCAAAATATGATGTGCAGCATAAAGAATTTCAGTCCAAATGTTATCTTTGTTCCTTTCATAAATCACTGAAGGACCTCACAGTGACCTGTATAGTCTAGAAGCCATCGTGTCTGAGCTGCCTCTCTTTCTTCCACTTTGTCTTTATCATTTTAAGATACCACCAAGACTTCCAGGCACTCAGACCTTTCCTGTCTCTCTCTTTTTGGCTTGCACTTCTTAAAATCTTTCTTTACTGGACTTTTCCCAGTGGTCTATTTCTGGGTCACACATACACACACATTCCCCTCTTCTAACACACACACACACA
>JBBPBX010027273.1:16720-37409 GCA_038048925.1 Garcialebias charrua | reverse complement strand
CATTCCTACGCAGCTCCGCTCAATTCTCATTTCCCTTCACTGCTGGGTCTGGCATTTCTCCCATCCACAAGGATGTCTCCGGTAGGTTTTGACCGGACCAATCAGAGAACAGAAGGCGGAGTTTTGAACGACGTCGACTGACGTCGTCATTCAAAATGGCTGCCGCCACGAAGGAATTTTCAATAAAACAAGGTAAAAAACTATTATTTCTCTGCTGAGAAAAAATAGATTTCATAGCTGACGTTATATCAGAAGTGTTCCTGAGCAATCAGAGAGCAGAAGGCGGAGTTTTGAACGATGTCGACTGACGTCGTCATTCAAAATGGCTGCCGCCACGAACGAATTTTCATCAAAACAAGGTAAAAAACTATTATTTCTCTGCTGAGAAAAAATATAGTTCATAGCTGACGTTATATCAGAAGTGTTCCTGAGCTTAACAGTTCCTAAATCAATTCACGAAATGGTCAAATCTGCTGGATATTAAATAGTTTCGGTTTGATATTTTCCAAACAGCCTCGGGTGCGCTACGAAAATAAATGATAAAAAATCGAATTTTATCTCAAATGTTTCATCTAGGCCAACAGTCAGTAAATTAAAGACATATAATTACACACTGGTGGCAGAAAAAATATCCACCGAGTGGTTTCTGAGCAATTTATCTGATAGCCTGGACCTCGTCAGGCTAAACTAACAAAACTCTGCCTCCTGTTCTCTGATTGGTCCATTCAAAAATCTCCAGGAGAAATCGTTGTCTATGGCAGAGATGCCAGACCCTAGTCCAAAGCGAAGTGAAGGACATGGGTCTGGTATCAACCAGGCTAGACCGTAACATCTAGGGTCCCGCCCTCGTCTGTAGCAGCATTAGACTACCGTATTCTCCGGTGTATTATACGCAGTATTTTTGCTCATTTGAATGTCCAGCGTATTAAACACCGAAGAGTATTTTTTATGGATTTTTCCCCATATTTTTAGACCCATTTTTCGCTCTGATTAGTTTTTCATTTTTGGCAAAAATGGTGCAGTACCAGTTTCGGCCGCTATGTGGGCGCTGTAGGCAGCAGCCAGCAGAGGACTCCGAGAGTGAAGAGGAAGAGGGGCCACTTCCAGAAGTTTCTACTTGCATCAGGTACGTAGGGGGGGACGTAATCATGTAGGACGTAATCATGCATCAGGGTATTTCTACTTGCATGTTTCCGAAAAAAGCCTCCTTTGGTCGGACTGATGACTGCCGCTGCCCGCTCCCTACTGTGGATGTAGCTGTTTTTGTTTGCAAGATACCACTCATAAACCACACCGCGGATTTTTAAATCCAGCTGATTTCACATTTGGTTCAGCTCAGGAGCCCGTCTGCTATAGTGAGGTAAGAAATATATTTTTAAGCGTTTATTTAGCTAAATTTAAAGAAACAAAGCGTCCGGTTTGACCCGCCTGGCGCCTGCATAAAAGTCAGCGAACTTTTTTTTTTAATCCAGCTGATTTGAACATTTCGTTAAACTCAGGAGTACGTCTACTATTAAGTCAGCTAAGAATTATATTTTTTAAGCGTTTATTTAGCTAAATTTAAAGAAAGAAAGCGTCCGGTTTGACCCGCCTGGCGCCTGCCTAAAATTCGGCGAACTTTTTTTTAAAAATCCAGCTGATTTGAACATTTCGTTAAGCTCAGAAGCACGTCTGCTATGAAGTCAGCTAAGAAATATATTTTTTCTCGCAAAGAAATAATTGTTTTACCGTGTTTCCTTGTGAAGATCTTCGTACTCGCTTCAGTCGCCGCCATCTTGATTAGGGCAAATGAGGCGCTGACGCGTCGCGTGGTGATGACGCGAACACCGAGGCGTATAGTGTAAGTTTTTTTCTTGTTTATTGTTAATAATTGGACAAAGCGTATACATAGTTCCCATGTGACATCACATCTGTGGTTTGTCCTGTTTGACCCTCCCACAGGTAGGCTAAACAGCAGTTGGAGCGCGTTGTAATGGATGTCCATTTTTCACGTTGTTTTTTTTGTTAATTTCTAATTAATTGCAATGGTTACTTCGTGTTGTGTCAGTGGGTGTTCCAGTCGGGTAGACGTTTGGGCAACGCGCAGGTTTCACTTAATCAAAAAAAAAGTAAACGTGAAGGATTTATTTCATCGGAGAAACACAACCGCCCCATCTCTGCTTGGATCTGCTCAGAAGACGTGCTTTTGGCCGGTAAACAAAATATTCTACATAAATCATTTTGTGAAACTATGTCAGAACAATGTTAGAGTACAACTGTCTGTGTGTTAGAGCTGTTTTTTTTTATTATTTAGCGACACCGTCTTGCATGCTGTGGTTAGCTTAGCATCTCGCTAACGGCCTCCTCACGGTCCACCGGGACCGGCGGGGAGACCGTCCCAGTGGGAGAAGGAGGACGGGAGCCAAGTCGTGCGGGCGACGCGTCGGTCCCATGGGACGTGCCCCCGCGGCCGTGACGGATCCATGCCGTCCGACCTGAGCTGGAGGGACTCTCCGCTCCAGTGCTAACAACATGCTAACTTCCAACACGGTAACACTCAAGTGCTGGTTCTAGGGGTGCAACAACGAATCGATAAAATCGATAAAAATCGATTTTTAAAAGTGTTGGCAACGAATTTCATCATCGATTCGTTGTGTCGCGCGATTATGCATCTTTCACGGCGCCGCGGAGCTGTTTTGTTCACCGGTAAAGCTTTGTCAAAGCTGGCTGAGCTTGACTGAATAAAGTTTGAAAAAAAAAAAAACTGCAGCGTCAGCGTGCTGCGCCTGCGCGTGTGTGGCGCTTCTGAACAGAGCGAGGAGGGAGGAGGAAACCGAGCAGAGACTGTTTTCAAAGTCTATTTTACAATGACCGACGCGACGCAGAGAAAACTGTAAATAAGTCCTACAACGTGTGGGAGTTCGACGCTTCATAGATAAAAAAGCTTTGAAAAGTGACGACGCGACACGAGATAACCACGCAGATGAAATGTAAACATGACGGGCTTCACCACGGTGTGAATGAAGGAAGATCAGCAGGTAAGTCTTAACCATATTTGTTCTGTTTCAAAGAGAGAAAACGTGATGCCAGTGTCTCTGGTAGCTGAAGCTGCTTGTTTCTTAGCTGTGACAGAGAATGTGTGTGTTTTTATTTTTAATGTAACGATACAAGCAGTGTTTAAATGTGTTTTATAAATAAATCTAACACAAAGATGGTGATAATTTAATGATTTAGCTTCAACTTTTAATTTGCTGGCAAAGTCTGAAGTCACTGCATTGTATGGAAGGATGAATTGCATTTAAACAGGAATTACAGTAATTTATTCATCTACTCAAGTGTGTGTAATTAGTATTTTATATTTGTGTGTGTGTGTGTGCTTGTGTGTTTAACCAAGTGAAACAAGGCATTTCTTGAGTTACTGTAAATTATGATATAATACATATAAACTCTCTCTCATTCCAGAAAACAACAATGACAGCCTTCATGATGGACAGACATCATGCACACCACAGCAAGCAGCAGAGACTGAAAGATCCTTACATGAACGTCACTGACATGAGGCCTCTGTCGATGGTTGAAGACGAAGACTTCACTGCCATGATGCACACTTTTAACCCAGGTTACAATGATCCACACTTGTAATGGTAAATGGACTGTACTGTACTTATATAGCACCTTTCTATCTAATTGATACTCAAAGTGCTTTACATTGTTTATAGTAGTGTAAAGCACTACATGTCCTCATTTACCCATTCATACAGCACTCTACTAGATTACAAAGAACAAATCATTCTAAAGAGACTAATCAGAGCTTTAGCTCACATTCATACACCAATGGGGCACAAACATGGGGTTCAGTGTCTTGCCCATGGACACTTAGGCATGTGACTGCTGGTGGATTCCAACCCTCAACTCTTGCATTGGAGGACGACTGCTCTAACAACTCAGCCACAGCTGCCCCATCCAGGTTAAAACAATCCACACCTTTAATCCAGGTTACACTTGTCCCTCAAAAACACATTTTACAAAGTAGCTACATTTTGTGCAGGTATAAATCATACATTTGTATATATGTTTGTGTACATTTATTTTTTATTGAAGCTGACTAACTTTATTTTTTAATTATTCAATATTTTACTAACAGAATAGTCAAGTAGCAACCTGTTATTAATCGATTATTGAAATAATCGTTAGTTGCAGCCCTAGCTGGTTCTGGTCTGTGTTCAGCCTGGACTGTTTGTGCTGGCTGTGTGTTATTTTAGTTAAACCTTTTTTTAGCTGGTTAGATCTGATTGAGACAGTTTACACATCTTTTTTGGATTTAAAGCTGTGAAGCCGGTGTGCTGTGAAGCCGGTGTGCGCTCTTTGTAGTAATTAAATAATTAATGATATCGGAGTAACTACTTTGTGACAAGTTGTCTGATTCGTCTGCCATGATTTCTTTCTCAAACTCATTTAACTCGACCACTGCCAGTTTGCTCTTGTTCCTTGGTGAAGCTGTGGTAGCTCGTGTTTTTGTCCGTATAATTTGCTCTGCTAGTTCGCCATTTTGCCTTCTCTGCCTTCAGATGTGGTGCGGAAGCCGGTATGGGGGCGTGTCTGGGAACTATGTATTAAACACCGGTGCGTATTTTCCTCCAGTGAATACAGTAAATACATAAATAAAACTGTAGAAGTGATCCTTTCAGTAACTTTGTGTTGTTGATGCTAAAGACCAAAGAGACAGCACCAGCAGGACTGACCTAGGAGCAGTGAGCTGTTTCCCAGGGACCATCCAACCTGAATATCATGAATCTCCATGTTTTTGCTGGAAATGTGTTTCACTGGGATCTTTTCTGTCACCTGAAATCACAAACACAGAAACATGAAGCCTAATGGTGCACCAACCTCTGCACAATTAGGGACTTCAAGCAGCCACCGGTGGTACTGTACCTTCATCTCAAAGCAAACTTTGCCTTGCTTCACACCATAGGTGGCTCTGCCTCCAGACCAGAGATAAGCAAAGCTCTCCATGATGAGGGATGAGGCGCTGTACCGGTCACGCGACACCTTAAAGTGCAGGTCGCAGTTGTCTGGAAAACAGAGTTGCAGAGATATGCCTATCTGATACAAGTGTTCGTAATAAAGGAAGCATTGAAATCTTCCCATGTTGTTGACACTAAAGAATGGGGTAAGAAGTTCAAGCTTACAGTCATCCAAGCAGACTTTAGTGTCATCAAACTCCTCATCCTCCTCATCCAGTGGGGGTACAGGGGACTTAAACGAAGCCCTGAAAAATGATAAGGGGAAAAGATTTAGATGATTCTTGTGTGGGGGCAGCTGGGGACCGCTGGCTGAAAAATACTGGAGGGAAGAACAGGAAAGATGGAACAAGATTGAGAAAGTGAGCCTCCAAATATTTTGGAAGGCTGCCTGTACTGTAGACCCTGGCAGGTACTTACCTTGCAGCATCCAGTGAAATCTAGATTGTGGAAGATACAGAGAAAATAAAAGCACTTCTACTAACTGATTTTGCAAGGCAATCGGGCGTTAAACCACTGTAAGGTGAGTGTGTTGACGAGCTGGTCACAGCAGGTGGTTAGATTAATATCCTGTGTGTGGAAATCTAAACTTAAAGGCATTCATTCAACCTTTATACAGGTTAGTCTCATTGAGCCTCGAGGACTCTTTTACATGAGCACAAACAGATGTAACTAAGCAGTGCAAGTTTGCATTGGCTGGTTAATCAACTTCAACTTGAGACGTTGCAATTAATGCAAACAATCCAACTTCACTAAAATTAATTAAATAAATAATACATTGTCTTTGTTTGGAGGGTTCAAATCCTTCCTGACTCTAGAGTTGTTAGACATGTTGACTCCAAACAGCTCTGACAGCGATACACCTACAGCCATAGGAAAACAAAGTCCACGCTCTGTTGGTTTTACGTTTCAGGACAGAAGAATAATCTGGTCTTCAGAGATTTATTTCTAACACCTACCAAGTCATAATTTAATAAACAAAACCAAGCTAAACTGGAAACACGAAGGCTTTGTTCACATTGTAGTGACTCGTAACCCAGTCATTTTAGACAGAACATGATAAACCTTTTATTTATCGAACCCAGGTCACGAGGTTAAAGCAGGGTACATATCTGTTAACGACCTCAGTCTGAAGTCATGTTGCATTTCTTCTGACAGAAGCATAACTGGACAGATAAATCCAAACAATGATCAATGTTAATATACTGACATTAACATCAATACCAATGCAGTGTCTCCCCTACCATTATACAAGCAGCATGCCCCACCCTGCCTACTGAAACAAACTGACACACCCACTCCCCCACGCACTGATGTAGCACTAAGCTAGCAGTGCGCAATACAGATGCACTCGCTAAAAAGCTAAATGTAGCGCCCCAACTCTCTCACCCTGAGCCCTTTACTAGGGGTGCAGAAAAAAATAGATTTTTTAAAGAAACTAGATTCTTAGTCCTGGCGATTCAGAATCGATTCTTTAAGTCCCAAAATCAATTTTAAAACGTGTTTAGTTTTATATTTTTTCTGCTCCTACTTCTGAGCGTACTGCATATTGCATTATGTGTCCGTTCGGCCGGTGTAGAATGTTGGCCGTGTAGGCCACCGTACAGCAAGTTTGTTAAGTGTCCTTGGGTGTCCTGAAAGGCGCTTTTAAATAAAATTATTATTATTATTATAAGCTAGTTAGCCAGCTCCCTTTATCTGAATGGAGCCTGCTAGCATGGAGGAAGCTGCAAAGATTTCCCTCTCCATCTCCTGCTATATCACAAAGGATTTACAAGCAGACAGCTCAGTGGAAGTTGAGGGGTTTACTGGTAGGTTTATTTTTAATACGCTGGAAGCAACATATGTTATTCCTTCATGTAGATCCAGTGTCTTCAGTAGAGAGGCATGAAGAAACGATAAAGCCAAGAAATGAAAATGAGGTTGATAATTTTTATTTATCATGTGATTAATTGATTTATTGTGACAAGCCTACTGGGAAGCAGCAAAATCAAACGTAAACAAGGACGAAGAAAGCAAAGTTAATTTAGTCTGTTCTGACTGCATGACTGCAGAATCTGCTACGATGTAAAGCATTCATGTCTGCTGCTTTAAACAAAGCATGTGACGCTGCGGCTTATTCTGTGCATGCAGGTCGCATCAGGTACTGCTCACACTGGAGTCTGATGAAGGGTGCATGAAGTTACGCCAAAAATACACTACTTGCGGTCCGCTCCGCAGGTCGCAGCTGAGCGTCTCAAACTCCAATTTCCACTTCCTCCGCTCAGCTCAGGTCCGCCTGCATGCGCTGCTCCGAGACGCATGCGCGGGATTTGCGGGATCGCGCGATAAATCAAGTGATAAATAAGTAAGTCAGAACAAAACAATTCATTCGGTGGAAGAAGGAGAACAACAGTAGAGACTGCTGCCTTGATCTTCTCTCGTAAATGAGCGACAGGACATGGTTTGAGCAACAGGAAGTGATGTATTACATTTTCAGAATAAAATACTTTATTTATTTATTTCTTGTATTGCGTTTGTAGGCGTAGTCATAAATGATAGTTTGACAGCATTTTTGTACAAATAAATCCGTATAGAGCTAGGATTAGTCCGCCCGTGGTGATTTTATTTTGTAAATACGGAAGTTGTGCTCGTTCCTTTTCCTGTTGGTGCCTCCGCACAGCTCCGGCGTCCGGCAGAAATAGAAAAATTTCTAATTTTGACGGACTGCCGTCCGCTCTCCGCAGCTCGCCGTGCGGAGCCAGTGTAAACTCTGTCATTGATTATAATGGGTGCGTATTTGCTGCGGAGGTCGGACCGGAGCGGGGCGGAGCCGTAACGCGTGCAATGTAATTTTGGCGTTAGAATGAGAACGACCACAAACAAAAAAAGGGCATTAATTAAAAGCTATAGTGTGAATGTAGCCCGAATCTACCCCAAGATTCACAACTTGTGGAACCACTTTTAGCAGAGCTTGAACCTCTCATTTGTTAGCTGAAGCCTGCAGTCTGATGGAGCTTTTTGTTTTTATCTCAATAAGTAGTGTATGGTTTGATCTTGGGGTGAACTTTGTGAAATATCCACTTCTGCTGATGTAAATAATTTACATTTGTGAATAATCTTTGTTTCTGGACAATTACGGACTCTATTTACCGTAACCCTCCCCAGAATACAACTGTTGCTCCTGTAAGGTCAATGTTGATGTTGTATTAATACACACATTACTGCCCCAAAAGAACAAAACCCCAGCTTTTGAAGGTTGTGGCTACTAATGATGATTAGCTAGTCAACACGCAATGGCATGCTGAAACTGATTTGAGTCATTCTGAACTTATGATTAGACTTAAATAACTTCAGAACCTGGTAAAGAACAGATCATTTTTGTTATCTCCTGAAGTGTAAAACTCATGAAAGAGGGTGGACTTTCTTTTCCTCGTGCCTGAGCTGCAGTGGGGAAGATTTATATGAGCTCTAGCTGACAGAGTTCCTGGTAAATGAAACCCAACATATACTGTAGTCATCCATTAGCTGCCACTTCAGGCCTGCTGGTGCCTTCAAGTGATTGTCTTTTAGATGCTCTGAAGAGCGGTAAAATGTTGCAGCAGTTCCAGTTACTCTGGTTCAATAGTCTTCTGTGAGCCCCACCTTTTAAAATTAGATAAAAAGTCAAAAGCATCTTTCCCCCTTCTGCCCGTCGATCTTTAGGTGTCAGCAGCGCAATGAAAACAAAACACTGACCAAGAAATAGGCACATGTACACACACACACACCATGCATAATGTCACTCGTCCACAGGGGTAGAGTCCTGCAAATGGCTTCACACACTCTCACTGTGACAACAACACACAGGACAGGATACAGAAATAGCATCTGGACATCATACAACCAGTGAAATAAATACATAAAATGAAAAGTAAATAAATAGATCATTGCGAGGCAAAACGATGGACGGTCAATAGCGAGCTCCTCCGTGGGTGTTCCAACTCGGGGATATTTTGCTACATCCTCGTGTGCTACCCTGCAGCAGTGGACTCCCTCATCACTCGCCTCTCAGCTAGACTCCCAGATTAACCCTTCCCCATTCAGAGTGCACTCCTACTACTTTTTCCTTTGGGTTCTCCTAAAACAGTCTCAAATGTCCTTGAAGACAAAATGGATTTTCCAAAACAAGTGGCATGAGGAACAGATGTGAAAATTCATAGATTTGATAGATGCACTTCTGCTACAGAATGCAGTCCATTAAAAACACAATGTGAGTGGGCACTGGAAAAAAGTAAATGGTAAGGCTGTTGAACTAGTCAGGGATGACCCCCAAACACATGTGTGAAAGGTTATATCATTAAAATATGATAGAATAATTCAAAGGAGGGTTTACCTCTTCTAGTTATGTGCATTGGCACTTAAAGCCAATACAGTTCAACAAAGCTACAGGTGGCGCTTCAGGGATGCTGAAGGCCACCTTTGCTCTGTCCCATCCTTACCAGCTGTATTTGTTCTCTTCAATAAATTCAAAGTAGCCCCTTCCATGTTCCTCCCGGCGTCTCTTAACACCCTTCTTATTCTTCTGATCAGCATTCGTGTCTTTGTCCGCATCCCCTTTGAAAATAGAACAAAGATAGAATGAGGTGCTCCTTTTTGAGACAGAGAGAGAGGTCGGACTGGCAGTGGGGTTCTGGCCCACAAAGCCCGTTCAATAGTTACATTTTGTCGACCATGATAATCAGTAATGTGATATTATAGAGGAAATACCTCAATAATTACAATTAAGACAAAACAAGCATAAATCATGACTTGTGACAACTAGACCAGGTAGTAATTAGAACATAAACTGGCCCAAATAAATATTAAGAGCAGAGTTTGCTGGGGCTGGAAAAGCAGTTTTTGAAAAGGTAACAATGGACCTGTAGTACAGGACTTAAACTACTGGTACCTTGTTTTCTAAGCCTTTTAGAGTCTACTGTTATCATCAGGGACAATGTATCATGCAGGGAAACCTACTTAAAACTGGACTAACCTAAATATTTCTTGTCTGTCTTATCTTTAACACGACTCTTATAAACCATTGAAAACTACCATTTGGCTGGTTGAGAAGTTCAGGGCCTGTCCTCTGGAACGCAAAGTGTATATGTTAGCAAGATCACAGGTTCCCAACCTTGTTTCAAGTCCAACACATGGACTTGAACAATGCACAACATGCTATTTACCAAATAGTAAAATAAAAAGACGCTAAAGTCAAGTAGACTTTGAATTTTTAGCTTCATGCTCGTTAGAGCTGACATCTACCACAACCCTTCTCTTTGGGTCAAAATCAAAATATTCAAATGGGAACCCATGAAAAGGCTAACGGGCTAATCAGCTAACTAGCACAGCACCAGACAAAGGAAATGATGCTAACTATCAAGCTAACAACATAACCAAACGGAAAGAAAAACCTATGTAACTATTATTTTATCCACCCTTTTGTCAGTAGTAGTACGTTTAGACTACATTCGGTTATTAAGTCGAATCATTACCCTGGATTTAGTGATCAAATGTGTTGTTAGCCGACGCTAACGCTAACTAGCCCGTGTCACGCTGTCTGACTCAACATGGCGGCTGATGCGCGCTCCCCTCCCCCCGCCGGGAACGGATTCAAACAACAGTTTTCTACGGCTCCCACCCCCGCAAAAATCCGCACCCCGCCACAGTCAATAAAAATGTCACTTTTAATTTGTCTGACTCACCCTCAGCAGCCTCGGTCTCACCGTCCTCATCTTCCGCCTTGGGGTCCATCTCTTCTTCCTCCTCACCCATCTCTTCGTCCTCCGCCACAGCTTTACCGTCGCCGCCATTCTCAGATTCCTCCTCGTTGGCCTCCATGCTCTCCTCCACCGGGCCCTCTTCTTCCTCTCCCATTCTCTCCTGGGGATCGACACCTTCGTCCACTGAAGCTTCCTCGGGAGCCGCGCCGGAGTCCGTGGCGAGGGCCTCGTCGTCCAGCGCGGCCTGCAGGCGGTCCATCAGCTCGGCCTTCAGCCCTTTGTCGGAAAGGTTTCGCTTCTTCAGTTCGTCCTTGAGCTCGTTAACTTTGAGCTTTTTCACGTTAATCGAGCTCATTGTGAAAAATTAACAACAAAAACGGTTAATGCGTCGACAAACAAAACAACCAACAGGGCGCCTTTCGTGACAGATGTCGCTCGAAACTACGCAAAATGTCGCCCCGTTGTATGCTTCACAGGCAGAGAGCTAGTAATGGAGCCGCCTGGCGGAAACTAACTCAGGTTGCCAGATACGAAATAACGAACTATTATCAGTGTTGCCAGATCTCGCGACAGAAACAAGCGTCCAGTCCCATGAAAACAAGCCCAAACAACTTAATTGCTTTTTAAAACACGCCCAAATACACGCCCAACTGGCAACCCACCCCATTGTTTAAAACAAAGGCCGTTTTTAAACTAAACAGTATAAACATACATTTATTATGTCTAAACAGCAAAATTATGTTAAACACTTTGAAGAACATATCCACTCTAAAAAATAAAAATACATTTTGCATATTTACACAAATTAATCCCATTAAGCCTCTGGGACTCATTTACCAGAGAGACCGGAATTTTAAACGAAGAGTGATGACAACAATGGACAACAACAATAACAGACAATCATAAAGGGTGCATACAAATTAAAAAATAAAATAAAAATTTAACAGCAAACTCATAGTAAGCTAAGTCAACAAAAAACTTTCTTTAATCTCTATCCTGAATCATGCGCTCTTTCTCCCATTCTTTATTATATTTTCCCCCCCACTCCTTTCCGGCAGTTCAGGATAAAGGGCCGTGACAGCCCCTGGTTTACTCCTGAACTAGCTGATCTCCTGCACTGGAGAGATCATCTTTGGGCCGCAGCAAGAAAATCACACTCAGACACTGATTGGTTGAAATTTCGGCAGCTAAGGAATAAATGCACAACTGCCATCAAAGCCGCAAAACGTAACTACTTCTTATCTCAGACCTCCAAAAATCTAAACGATCCTAAAAAATTCTGGAAAACCATTAAATCTCTCTCAGGCACCCCCCAATCATCTGACCTCCCATCACAATTTCTTGTTGACTCTGTTCCTGTGTCAAATAAGCACGAGATCCTGAACTGTTTCAATAAACATTTTGTTGCTTCTAGTTCATTATTTGACACAGTTACAAATGGAAAATCAGCCACTTTATCTAATAATCCAAAAAGCACCTGGAGACAGTAATTCACGCATTCATTACATCTAGGCTGGATTACTGCAATTCACTTCTGTTTGGCATCAGTCAAGCCACCATTGCACGATTACAACTGGTTCAGAACGCAGCTGCCCGATTTTTAACCAGCACACGCAAAAGAGAGCACATTACACCAGTCTTGGCCTCCCTTCACTGGCTACCGGTTCATCTTCGAATCCAATTCAAAATTCTCATGTATGTCTACAAATCGCTGAACAGTCTCGCCCCCGCCTATCTCTCGGATCTGATACACCCATATGTCCCTCCACGTGCTTTGAGGTCAGAGGACCAGGTACTCTTAAAGAGGAACTAAACCCAGGTTGAGACGGTAACTCCTTCCCCTAAGCAGATCCAAAATCACCCTCAAAATGGGCGTGTCGAGAGACAAGGAGGGGTGGAGGTAGAGTTGTGCTTTTGTCCACGCCTCCACCAGCAACAACCTAAAACAAATTAAACCTCTAGCCAACAACATACACCAAGCAACAACAAAGGATAAACATGTAGATGTATTTATCTATTCCACCCATTCCATCCAAAACCAAAGGCTTAAAAAAATGAAAAAATAAAAGAAAGAAAACCGCTTGTCAGGAGTGAAATGTGGCACTTCCATATAAGGTATGAACAGCTGCAGGACCTTCTCATCTCTGCAGGGGATTGGCTCTGCTTGAACCACTTCCTTGATGTCAGAGTGAGAAAACGCGTCACAGTGAGAATCCTAGACCAATAAGAAAATTAAGCTGCAATACCTATGTTCAACCCACAGATGTTGCCATAAACACGTTTTTAGACCGGGGTTTAGTTCCTCTTTAAGAGTTCCAGAAACTCGCCTTAAGCGCAGGGGTGACAGGGCGTTCTCTGTAGCAGGCCCAAGACTCTGGAACGAGTTACTGCTGCTCATCAAACAGGCCCCCTCCCTCTCAGTTTTCAAATCCCGGTTAAAAACTCACTACTACTCCATTGCTTTCAATGCCAGCTGATTTGTATTGGATCGTTTGATTTATGATCTGCAATGTTTTTATGTTTTTCGTGTTGTACTTCATTGTCTGTGTTGCCTGTTGCGTGTTTGTTTGTCCAGCACTTTGGTGTGGACTTGTTCCTGTTTAAAGTGCTTTATAAATAAAATGGTATGGTATGGTATGGTATAATCAAACTTCTACAAATCAAATCCCTCCTACAAGTCAACCATCTGTTAATCACACCTTCTCTTTTTCTCCGTTCTCAGTCAGTGAGGTAAATAAACTGTTAAATGATCTTGATCCTAAAAAATCTGCAGGTCCAGATGAACTTCCACCTTATTTCTTAAGGCTGGCTGCTCATATCATCACAGTCCCTGTGACCCACATCTTTAATCTGTCCATAAGCCAAAACACCATTCCGGATGCTTGGAAAACAGCCTTTGTTCTTCCTTTGCTGAAGGGAGGTGACCCCACCTCACTGAACAATTATCGACCGATCTCTAAACTCTGCATCTTAGCCAAGGTTCTAGAAAAACTGATAAACTCTCAGATCAAAAATTATCTGGACTCATTTAACATCTTTTTTTTTTTTTTTCCATTTATAGATGGCCTCCCTTCACACCTTATAGCCATCCTCTCACTCCAATATGTTTTTTTTTTTAATAGAGAGAAAGAAAGAAAAGAGAAAGTGAGACAACAAAACAACAATTATCCACAAAAAGAGCACAAGGCAAACACACCAAACCTCCGTCCACAATCCTGCAAAGCACATGACAGAACACAGCAACGAAACATACAAGCATAAAGACTGATAATATTCATGACCTTGCAATAGATTTCTATAAATACACATACCCATACCTACAAATATATATACAATATACATACATATATATTTATATTCATTTATATACCCATCTACATACATCTACTATACATCCCTGCATCCATTTGTGTGTGGTTGTGAGCATGCATAAGTGAATAAGGTTCCTCCAATAGAACATTTAGTAGCGACTGTGAAGCATCAGAGACCCGTCCCCCCAAAGCCCGAGACAGACGAAGGGGCGATCAAAGCCCAAGACCCCAGGAAGGACCCCGAGCCCAGAGTCCCCAGGACCACCCGAACAGGACGAGCCACTCGTCCACTCCCCAGATCCGACCAAGTGGAAGAACCGGACGAACCCCACCAGGGACCACACACAATGACCCCCCGGGGTCAACAGCGACAATACACAGGCCCCCGCCGGAGCCCGCTGCACCGACGTAGCCCCAGGGCCGGTCACCGAGGCTCGGGCACCGGGGACGCCCATCCCTCAGGTCCAGACCCGACAGGACCAGAGGACCCGAGCCCCACCAGGCAGCCACCAGGCCGAGCTGACAAACGCCCAAGCGCCCAGCCCCAGATAGTGAGGGCCCCAAGCACGCCCGCAGGCAGAGGAACACCCACCAGGGGGCCACGTGGCAGGAGCGCGACACTAGGTAGCCTCAGAAGTATCAGAGAGGGGGCAGTCCAAGTCCCAGCCTGACACTTAAACATTCATACACAGACACACTCATTCAGACCCACCCTCATCCTCACCCTCAGTCACAGAAAGACAAACAATAACGACACGCTCCATTCATAATCCCGATGCACACTCTATACCCCCTAGGTCCAAGACATGTACCTGCTCCCTACATGGGGCAGCCCACATCCAAACCCAGGAGGTAGGCCCATTCATTCTGGGGTGGAGAGTAGCAGACATCCAAGATCCGGCCCACCCCGCGCCCGCCGACAGGACAGGACAGGACACCCGAGCCCAAGCAGCCCCAGAGGGAGCGCACTGCCAGCCCCGCCCACGGCGAACCCGCAGGCCCCGAACCCCCCCACACCCCAGCACAACCCCTGACGGCCCACCCCCAGAATGTCCGCAAGGCAACCAGGGGGGTAAGAGAAAAATAAATAAATAATATATAAATAAATACATAATAAATAAAATTGAAATTAACAAATCAAGACCCCGACACACACACCCCCGTCCCCAAATGTACTGTTGGTGAGTGTTGTTGTAAAGTGTATTTAAAAGGGAAAGAGAAGGAGCAAAGGCTAGCATTATACCAGTTTCCCCTCCACTCCAACTCTAACCCAGGCCCTAATTGTCTAGATGCATAATGTTGAGTGAGCATAGGCATGGGGGCGAGATTGATGTCATCCCGCCACCCATAGCCATAGTGCTCACTCCATTCCCTATATGTGACTTTTATGAAGATGTTTATGAATGAATGTCTAAAGTGTATATAAAATTGAGTCCCAGGTGCTCTTAACAACAGAGATGTAAAACCATTGCAGCACACCCGAGACCCAAATTCCCTACATGTATTAATTTAAGATGAAGAGGGCGGAGGTGCGTGTTGAGGGATGGGGAGAAAAATATCTGCAGGAACAGTGCTCCCACAGCGAGTCAGCTCCCCCGCTGACCCTGCTTACCCCCCCAGCTCGCCAAGGTCCACCCAAGGAGCGAGGTAAAGGAAACACCTCTCCGACCGCCAGGACATTGAGCCAAGACCAGAGAGGGACACGGCCCCGAGGGCCGCCAACAGCAGAACCAACAGCCCACACCCACCAGGGCCGCCACGACCCCTGCGAACCGCAGTCAGCCCGCCGTCCAAGAAGACACAAAATCCCACATGGACGACACGGCCAAGAGCGCCCGCCCAACCGCCGACAGAGCCAGGAAGCACCAAGAACAGGCCCCAACCGGGGCCCGCTCACCGGCCAAGTATAGTCTTACCTCTCCATCAATCTGGTTTCAGGGAAAAACACAGCACAACAACTGCTTCTCTGAAGGTTCTGAATGATGTTGTTGAAGCATTGGATGCTAAGGACTATTGTGCTGCACTTTTCTTAGACCTGTCTAAAGCTTTTGACACTGTGGATCATAACATCCTGTGTCATAAGCTCTCAGAAATCGGTTTCTCTGATCACACCATCGGTTGGTTTTCTAATTATCTTTCCAATCGGAGGCAATGTGTTCAACATAACGGTACTTCTTCCAGCTATTTAACAGTCAACAATGGTGTACCACAAGGCTCAGTCTTAGGACCAACCCTCTTTACAATCTACATAGGTAATGTAGGTCAGAGCATCCCTGATGCATCCTTACATTTCTATGCTGATGACACAGTTGTTTACTGTCGAGCTAAAACAGCAAAGGCTTTCCAGTTACTGCAATCTGCTTTTGACATCATCCAGTCAGATTTGTTCCATCTCAAACTTGTCCTAAATGCTGATAAAACAAAAGGGATGTTTTTTTCAAGTAGGAAGTCGGTTCCAGCAGATCTTCCTCTGATTTTATCCTCAAATGGTGTCCCTATTGAGTTTGTTGATTCCTATAAATATCTGGGTATACTGGTCGATTCACATCTCTCTTTTAAAGACTCACTACTATTTTATTTTTATTTTTTTATTAAATTTATTCATTTTAAATACAACACAATAACAATCTCACATTTGAGACCGTACAGAATAAAAGTAAAATGAAGGGATGCAGATAGAAGAAAAAATCTTATTTTTCTGCCCCCTGTTTCCAAAATACAGTAGTTCAAACAACACAAACAAACAAACAAAAAGAAAAAACAAAAACAATCTAAGAGGTTTCCTAGTGAAAAAAGAAAACAACTCATTTAGTCCCAAGAAAGAGAGTTTCAAAGACGAAAACTATTACACAATATATTTATCAATTATATTTTTGCAAAAAAAATTGTTTTGATCATATTTTTAAAAATGGTCATTGATTTTGCATTTCTAATACCAGTTTCCAAAGTATTCCAAAGATCAATTCCTTTGATTGAGGTTGACCGACCCCTTAAACTCGTTCTATATCTTGGTTTCACAAAAATCTCTGTTCTTTTAAGATTATAACAACTCATACGTTTGACAAAGAACATTTGTATATTCACTGGTAGTTCGTTTTTATGAGCTCTATACATAATAGACAGAATATTGTAATCCACCAGGTCATGGAACTTCAACAGTTTCAATTTATGAAATAAAGTGCTTGAAGGGTGACAATAGTGCTTTCTGGTAATTAATCTAACAGCTCTCTTCTGTAGTATAAAGACAGGTTCCGTGAATGATTTACAAGCTTTTCCCCAAATATCAATACAGTATATTATGTGTGGAACAATAATTGTATTGTACTAATAAGTACAAAGCTTTATCATTTAATAGATTCCTTACTCTATATAATACACCAATTGCTTTGGCTATCTTTGTCCTAACAGAGTTTATATGAGGTTTCCACGTCAGTTTATTGTCAATAACAACACCCAAGAACTTCATTTCACTCACAAGACAAATCTCAACCCCATCAATCATGAGTGGAAAATCTACAGTTTCCCCCTTTCCACTGAATATCATGTACTTTGTTTTATCTAAATTCAACCATAATTTGTTAATCTTAAACCAATTTTGTATTTTTACAAATTCTGTCTTAACAGACTCAAATCTGATCCATATTGTTTCCTGAACAAAAAAACGTTGTATCATCGGCAAAAAGTATACATTTGAAAAATTCTGACACCTCAACCCACTGACATATAGAATAAATAGCTTTGGCCCAATTATGGAGCCCTGAGAGACTCCACAAGTAATATTACATAAGTCAGATTTGACATCATTAATTTGTACAAATTGTTTTCTGTTTGTGAGATAGCTGGTTACCCACTGCAATGCCGGTCCTCTGACACCACATTTACCCAATTTTTCAATAAGAATGGTATGGTCAACGGTATCAAATGCCTTTCTCAAGTCAACAAAAATACTAAGACCATATTTCTTTTGATCAACAGCAGTGGCTATGTGCTCCATCAACTCCATGATAGCATGTGATGTAGAAGTTTTTGTTCTGAATCCATATTGACTGTCACTCAGAATTTTATGCTAGTCAAGGAATTGGTCTAAACGATTCACAAATAGTTTTTCTAATATTTTTGAGAACTGTGGCAATAATGATATTGGTCTATAATTACTAAATACACTCTTGTCACCTTCTTTGAATATGGGTACAATTTTAGCAATCTTCATATTGTCACTATTCTGTTGCTTTCAACACCAGATGATCTGTGTTTGGTCGTTATACTTATTATCTGCAATGATTTTATGTCTATTTTTTTACTTCATTTTGTATGTTGACTATGTGTTGCCTGTTATTTGTTTGTACAGCACTTTGGTTGGCCTTGTCGCTGTTTTAAGTGCTCTATAAATAAAATGGTATGGTATAGGTCTAAAATGGCAGATGTTTCAAGACAGGTTTCGTTCCGTCTGGTGGGTAAGTTAATGAGTTGGGTTAGATTAAGTGACAGACAACATTCCTTGAATTGATCACAGATGGGGTCGACTTGTCCCAGTCAATGTTGAAATCTCCTGCCAAAAAAATCTCTGAATTTTAAATTTCCTAGGAATTCTGTCAGGGAGGACAGAGCGTCAGGTGTAGCTGAGGGGGAAGATTTTACAGATTTTGTGCAAAAAATGTGGTGTAGTGGAAGCTGAGACTGATTGCTACTCTTGTTCTGGCACAAATAATTGTACAAGATCTTTGTTTGAAAATAATGTATCAGGTGACCACCTTTCTGTTAGCAAAATATCTTCTGAATCTAAAAAAGCTAAGTCTGGTCCTCTGGACATTCTTTTTGTTGCTTTGTTTTGTGTTTTGAATGTCCAGAGGACCAGACTTAGCTTTTTTTACATTTTTCTACCTGGATTATTGAGCATGCTCTTCTGAATCATTAGAAAGATCTCAACGAAACTTTCAGGACACAATCTTTGGATGTTCCTCCACAACTGATAAACATTTGGAGCCAATCTATTTCAAGATGACCATCACAGCCAGCTCACCTTAGAAAACACAAAAAGGCCGGTTGTACAGGAAGTGAGCTAATTTTTGCTGTGGTAGTAGCTGAGACTACTTAAATGTGCTATGTGTAACTTTCTGTAGAGCGCAGAACTTAGAATTATTTTCAACAGGCAAAGCATTCTGATCCCTCCCCCTCAGAGCCATATATGGCTCTGCCCCCCTTGCTCTGCTGAAATTCAAATTCAAGCTCTGTTTTTATTGGCTGGTTACAAACTCTGTTTTTATTGGCTGGTTAACGGCGGGTCACTCTGTGTTTTTAGTGTTTTTATAAATGCTGATAGAGAAGCAAGGGGACTATAGTTTTTTTCAGAGATTACTTTGTCTAACATCAGTCTGTCAGTAGATAGTGACAGAGTGAAGAAATATGTTAAAAATATATTGTTAGAAAAGTTACAGACTGCACTACAAAGTTACATAGTGTAGCTTTAACAACTCATCCTTCAAGCACTACTCACTCTGCAATATGTTTGCTTTAACCTTTAGCTGTGCTGTTGAAGGTGATCTTGTATTTCTGTTAGTAAAATAGCTCATGAACCACTGGACAAAAACTTCTAAACAGTAATCCTTGGTTGTTCTGATGGCCACAGAAATAGTCCGAGCGCTGCTCGTCACTGCCCCCTGGTGGAGGAGTGTGGAACCCCCGCTGCTCCTCCCGTCCCGAGCGCCTCTCAGCTCCTCTCCTCTCCTCTCCTCTCAGCTCCGGACTCCTGCTCCTCACTTTGGAGGACTTTTGATTTCTCTCCCACACAACATGAAGCTCCACTAAACATGTCCAGCTCGTGATGTCATCAGAGACTGCGGGTGGGGGGACATTTTGATCTTTTTCTCCAGGAGCGCGCTGGTTTATTCAGAATGGAGTTTTTAATGGGCGCAGCATCATGTTGCTCTAAAGACACCAGGATTAGGGTGTGGTTACAGTTGCACACGTCCATTAGCAGCTAACCCCCACGCCACGCACCTCCTCTTGGCGACTTGTCCCTCGGAGCGCAGAGACGCACACAGCTCCTGGGGGTCCAGGGGCCATGAGCCACAGAGCGGACCAGGTGTCCCTGGAAGAGCGCGTGAGGATGTCTTTTGGTGGGGGGCCATGGAGGAGCTGTGCCCCGGGGGCCCCGGGCCCCGGACGGTGCTGTGAGAAGTGCTCTGCGGCTCTTGTTGCTCTGAAGAAACAGGCTCTGAGTCTGGCTGTGCACCATCACTTCTCCTGCCAGGTCAGTCCCCATGCACACAGCAGCTCTGCAGGGAGCACGAGTCATACTTTATGATTATTCTCTCATAGTTCGAGTCAGATGAAATCATTCATGAGCTAAACTGTTTCAGCCTCTGATGCCTCTTTGTCTTCTGTTTCAACACAACACCCACAAACAAGTTTCATTTTTGAGGTTCCAACATACAGAAACACTTCTATTATTTATTAGTATTGTTATTATTATTATTATTATTATTATTATTAATGTTGTTGTTGTTGTTTTTGTTGTTATTGTTATTATTATTATTATTATTATTATTATTATTATTATTATTATTATTATTATTATTGCTATAATAATAATAATAACTATATTATTATTATGGTTGTTGTTAATATTGTTTTTGTTGTTGTTATTATTGCTATAATA
>JBBPBX010027273.1:0-16691 GCA_038048925.1 Garcialebias charrua | reverse complement strand
TTATTATTATTTGCTATAATGATAATAATAATAATTATTATAATAATAATTATTATTATATAATTATATAATTATTATTATTGTATAATAATAATAATAATAATAATAATAATAATAATAATAATAATAATAATTGTTGTTGTTGTTGTTGTTGTTGTTGTTGTTGTTGTTGTTGTTGTGTTTTTATTATTGGCAGCACATGGCTCAATTGTTTCCTCTCAGCAAGAAGGTTGCCTGATTGAATCCCAGCTGGAGGTCTTTATGGGCATGTTGCATGTTCTCTCTGTGCTGCGAGGGTTTTCTCCAGTTACTCCAGTTTCCTCCCACAGACCAAAAACATGCATGTTAGACTGATTAATAACTCTAAATTGTCTCTAGGTGAGAAAGAGAGAGAGAGAGAGAGAGAGAGAGAGAGAATGGTTGTTTGTCTCATTTGTCTCTATGTGTCTCTGTGATGGACTGGAGACGTGTCCCGTGTGTCCCCCGCCTCTCACACAGTGACTGCTGGACATGGGCACCAGTGACCCAAAAAAGAAGAAGTGGGTAAAGATGATGGATGTATTTTTATTATTGTTATTTTTAGTAATAATATTAGTACACTTCAAGCAGTGGATGGGCTCCTCAGCTGATGTCGGGTCAGAAGCATCCATCCTTTATTTTTATGGGCGTGTTCCTTTCCGAGTCATGGCCAGCATTCTTATTCTTCACATATTTTTTCACTTCTCATGCAGTTTGTACATTTAAATAGCCTTTTCACCCAGACGGTTTGTACTGCTGTGGGACAAACCGTTTTCTCTCAGGTCCTTTGACTGCACACATCCACTCTCATGCACTCTCATGCACTCTTTTTGCATTGAAACTCTGAAATGTTCCATTAAAATGAGGTGAAGAGTCTTTAAATTATATCTCCAACAAAAATCCCTGCAGACAGATATAAATGTACACACCTGACAACCAAACACTTCTGCTCCTAACATCTACAAAAGTTAAGTTATGTCCTCTGGACAGATTTTATTTGTTTAAACGTTTCATCTTTTATAATAATAATAATAAACTTTATTTGTATAGCACCTTCCTACAATGCCTTGCATTGACCAAGGTGCTTAACAGGATAAAAAGATGAATAAACTGGAACAATAAATCAGTGAAAATAGAATAAAAAACAACAGCAATAAAAGAAGGCAATGGAAATAAAAATGCTACATACTAAAATACCAAAAGTAATAAAAGTTACACACTGAAAGCTTTTTTGAACAAGTGGGTCTTCAGTCTGGTTTTGAACAGAGTCAGATCAGAGGTGGCACGCAGCTCAAGGGGGAGACTGTTCCAGGCTTTTGGGCCGGCAACAGAAAATGACCGGTCTCCCCATTGTTTGTACCTTGAGCGAGGCACCTCCAGCAGGTGTTGACTGGCAGATCGTAAAGCTCTGCTGGGCTGATGGGCTTTCAAAAGTTCTGAGATGTACAGAGGAGCAAGTCCATTCAGAGCTTTGAAAACAAACAGGAGCAGCTTGAACTGTATCCTGAACTGAACCGGGAGCCAGTGTAGAGAGGACAGGACAGGAGTGATGTGTTCATATTTTCGTGTGTTGGTCAAAAAGCGCGCGGCAGAGTTCTGTACAAGCTGTAAACGGGAGATGGAGGATTGATTAATACCAACATACAAAGCATTACAATAATCAAGTCTGGAGGTCACAAAGGCATGGATGGCCTTCTCCAGATCACCACGGCTGAGAAATGACTTTACTTTAGAGAGCAGACGGAGCTGAAAGAAGCTGGTCTTGACAACAGAACTGATCTGTTTATCAAACTTTAAGTTGGAGTCAAGCTGCACTCCAAGATTTCTGACCACGCGGGTTGAAGTGGGGGAGGGGAAAACCAACACTGGGACTGGGAAGGATGTTGCTGGTGTCATCGGGTGCACCAAATAAAATGCATTCAGTTTTATCTGTGTTTAGGTGGAGGAAGTTTTGAGAGAGCCAGTGCTTAATGTCATTTAAGCAGTTGACAATAGTGTTTGAACTGGGTGAGGGGTTGGGAGTGACTGGCAGATAGATTTGTAAATCATCTGCATACATATGAAAAGACAGATTATGACGTGCAATGATTGATCCTAATGGCAGCATGTAAAGAGAGAAGAGGACTGGCCCCAGAATGGATCCCTGTGGTACGCCAGAGGTCAGAGGGGTTGATGAAGAGGAGGACAGATCACCTATCATGACAGAAAAGGTTCTCCCGGTTAGGTAAGATCTGAACCACTCAAGCACAGCTCCCTGGAGGCCAACCTGCTGAGACAAGCGGTTGATTAGTACCTGATGGTCGACGGTGTCAAAAGCTGCTGAGAGGTCTAACATCACCAGCAGAGCAGGGTTTTTTGCATCCAGGGACAGAAGAATGTCATTCTGTACTTTGAGCAGTGCAGATTCAGTGCTGTGACGAGCTCGAAAACCTGACTGAAATTTTTCAAACAGGTTGTTGAGCTCTAGAAAAGATTGAAGTTGAATAAAAACAATCTTTTCTAGGACCTTTGATAGAAATGACAGATGGGAAACTGGTCTGAAATTAGAGAGAGCTGTAGGATCTAGGCCTGGTTTTTTGAGAAGAGGCCTGACCACAGCGTGTTTGAAAGCAGATGGTACAAAGCCTGAAGTTAGACAGCTGTTAATGAATGACAAAACACAAGGACCAATTACATCAAAGGATTGTTTGAACATTTTAGAGGGAATGATGTCCAGAGAACAGTTAGTTGGTTTCATCTGCTGAACCACCTTGGTGAGGTGAGGCAGTGAAACCAGGTCAAACTGGTCAAAAACAGCGGTGGTTATTGCAGACGCACATGACTGGACAGTTTTGATGGACTGACAATGTTCTGCCTGATAGACTTCATCACCTGATAGTCTAAAAGACTTCTTCAGTCTGAGGAGCTGTTTGTATAAGCTCAGTCCTAAACAGCACCTTCTCATAATGGATCAACCAGTTTGTTGCTGACATTCAGAACTAGCTGTTCACACGATAAAGAAGGACCATCAGCCTAACAACTGATCATTAGCACCCTGATGGTTGCTTGCTATTTACAAGGGGCTGAGTGTTACTAGCAATAACATCATTGTAAGAGGAGGGGGACAGTTGAACAGAGAGGCCCCGCCCTGTTCTCTTCATGCACCTGACTCTATGAGTTGGATGCATGTGTCACGATCCGTTAGGTTTGAACCCAAAATGCAGGCAAGATGATCGAAGCAGGAGATGTATTTTAAAAATAAAACTTATTTATTTTTAAACAACACAAAACAAAAAGCCGGCGTGGCGGCAAAACTTTCAACTAAGATTTTAGGCAGGCAAAAACAGGAAGGGTAGGATTCAGGTAGGAACAGAGGACCGTGATGTCTGTGACCAGAGCTGGAACCAAAAATACAACAATGACTGAGCAAACTGCAGTGGCTGGCAGGAGCTTAAATGCTGAGCTTAAAGATCCACTGACGTGATTTTTCTACTATTCATCAAATTGCTCAAAATATATATATATTATCATTTAAATATGTTAGTTTTTGCAAACAAAATGATAAATCACTTTAATTTTGCTTTAAAAGTGATTTTGAACTTCAAGCTGTGTTTAATCATGGGAAATCCGTTTACACCCGAACGCACCATCTGTGATGTCATGTGCAGAGTTGAGGCAGAGCTCTTGGCTTGTCACGGTATGAGCAGCTCACATAAAAGTAAGTCTGATACGGCATCAGATCTAAATTAGATCCTGCTGTTTCTTGTTCCATCACCCAAACTATTTTCTGCTTCCCAAAATGAAGACAAATAGCTTAAATCTTCACCTAGATTGCTAAATTAGTCAGGTTTTAAAATGTCTGCTATTGAAGAGACTGGAGCCCTCTGCCTCTCACTCTGCACATTACATCACAGATGGTGCGTTCAGGTGTAAACGGATTTCCCATGATTAAACACGGCTTGAAGTTCAAAATCACTTTTAAAGCAAAATTAAAGTGATTTATCATTTTGTTTGCAAAAATTAACATATTTAAATGATAATATATATATATATTGAGCAATTTGATGAATAGTAGAAAAATCACGTCAGTGGATCTTTAACAGGTGGAAGGAATAAAGGACTGATTGCTGAACTGGGGCAGAAGGGGTGTGGTGAACTGTTGATTGACAGGAGGACATGAGCAAAAGGAATGAGTAGAAATGAGCAGATGAGCTGAAGCAGGCAGAGGAGGAAGTGAAAAGGACAGAAACAGAGAACATAACCATGGTGCAGATGAACTGAGCAGAGGAGGGTGACAGGCCTTACTGGGATGAACTAAATAGGAAGGGTCAGAAGACAGGAGCAGAGACAGGAGCAGGAACTAAATAGGAAGGGTCAGAAGACAGGAGCAGAGACAGGAGCAGAGGAGGGTGACAAGCAGTACTGGGATGAACTTACTGGGATGAACAAATAGGAAGGGCCAGGCTAAGGGAGAGGGTCAGGCTAAAGGGAGAGGGTGGACAGAAGGGGCAAAAACTACGACAGACAGAAAGTCAGGGGCAGAGGAAGGGTCAGGCTAAGGGAGAGGGTCAGGCTAAGGGAGAGGGTCAGGCTAAAGGGAGATGGTCAGCAGAGGAAGGGTCAGGCTAAGGGAGAGGGTCAGGCTAAAGGGAGAGGGTCAGGGTCAGCGGGGCCGCTGAACGTGACATAGCCCCCCCGTTAAGGTCCGGCATCCTGACGGACCATCCAGAAAACAGGAACCCAAGCCAGAACAGGGCGGCGGGAGGGGGCAAACACAAGGACAGAGGGCAAGAAACCTAAACAAAAAACCGACAGGACCAAACCTGGGAGCAAGGAAAAACCAAAACACAAATACACATAAACGGCCCTGGGCTACGTGATAAACAAGGGACAACCCGGGAGCCGTCCAGAGCGAGGCAAAGTTCAGGTGGACGTCCCGGGGACCTTCCAGAGCGGGACCAGGGTTCGGGCGGACGACCACAGCCGGACCAGAGTTTGAAGTAGGACAGAACGGGGCCGGAGAGGGAGGTGCTGGCAGCCGCTGGGCCAGAGAGGGCGATGCTGGCAGCTGCTGAGCCAGAAAGGGCGGTGCTGGCAGCTGTTGAGCCAGAAGGGGCGGTGCTGGCAGCTGCTGAGCCAGAAGGGGCGGTGCTGGCAGCTGCTGAGCCAGAAGGGGCGGTGCTGGCAGCTGCTGAGCCAGAAGGGGCGGTGCTGGCAGCTGCTGAGCCAGAAGGGGCGGTGCTGGCAGCTGCTGAGCCAGAAGGGGCGGTGCTGGCAGCTGCTGAGCCAGAAGGGGCGGTGCTGGCAGCTGCTGGGTCAGATGGGAGTCCTGCCGCAGCCGATACGTGGTTGGGTGCCAACGATGAGGCCTCAGTGACGGGATCAGAACCCATGGCACAGAGCTGTGGGGCCTCCTCCTCAGCAGCCGACGTGAAGAGCTGTGGGGCCTCCTCCTCAGCAGCCGACGTGAAGAGCTGTGGGGCCTCCTCCTCAGCAGCCGACGTGAAGAGCTGTGGGGCCTCCTCTCAGCAGCCGACGTGAAGAGCTGTGGGGCCTCCTCCTCAGCAGCCGACGTGAAGAGCTGTGGGGCCTCCTCTTCAGCAGCCGACGTGAAGAGCTGTGGGGCCTCCTCTTCAGCAGCCGACGTGAAGAGCTGTGGGGCCTCCTCTTCAGCAGCCGACGTGAAGAGCTGTGGGGCCTCCTCTTCAGCAGCCGACGTGAAGAGCTGTGGGGCCTCCTCTTCAGCAGCCGACGTGAAGAGCTGTGGGGCCTCCTCTTCAGCAGCCGACGTGAAGAGCTGTGGGGCCTCCTCTTCAGCAGCCGACGTGAAGAGCTGTGGGGCCTCCTCTTCAGCAGCCGACGTGAAGAGCTGTGGGGCCTCCTCTTCAGCAGCCGACGTGAAGAGCTGTGGGGCCTCCTCTTCAGCAGCCGACGTGAAGAGCTGTGGGGCCTCCTCTTCAGCAGCCGACGTGAAGAGCTGTGGGGCCTCCTCTTCAGCAGCCGACGTGAAGAGCTGTGGGGCCTCCTCTAGCTGTGGGCCTCCTCTTCAGCAGCCGACATGGAGGATTTAGGCTCAGCAGTAGACAGTAAAGAGGCTACTTCTCTTCTTGCAGTCTTAACTAAAGTCAATAGTTGAGTGAGGCCTGGGTTTGGCGTGAAACCACTAGTTGTAATTAAATGCTCCATGATGGAATATGTCTTGAGTTTATAATGGGGATCAGGGTTCTTGGTAGCAGCATTAATTCGTCTCTCGATCTGTTGGATAATAACAGTGGTCTCTACGACGGCAGCGAGCGACGTGAGGGTCTGTGGAGCCCCTGCGACGGCAGCGGGCGTCATGGAGGTCTGTGGAGCCCCTGCGGCGGCAGCGGGCATCATGGAAGCTTGTGGAGCCCCTGCGGCGGCAGCGGGCATCATGGAAGCTTGTGGAGCCCCTGCGGCGGCAGCGGGCATCATGGAAGCTTGTGGAGCCCCTGCGGTGGCAGCGGGCATCATGGAAGCTTGTGGAGCCCCTGCGGCGGCAGCGGGCATCATGGAAGCTTGTGGAGCCCCTGCGGCGGCAGCGGGCATCATGGAAGCTTGTGGAGCCCCTGCGGCGGCAGCGGGCATCATGGAAGCTTGTGGAGCCCCTGCGGCGGCAGCGGGCATCATGGAAGCTTGTGGAGCCCCTGCGGCGGCAGCGGGCATCATGGAAGCTTGTGGAGCCCCTGCGGCGGCAGCGGGCATCATGGAAGCTTGTGGAGCCCCTGCGGCGGCAGCGGGCATCATGGAAGCTTGTGGAGCCCCTGCGGCGGCAGCGGGCATCATGGAAGCTTGTGGAGCCCCTGCGGCGGCAGCGGGCATCATGGAAGCTTGTGGAGCCCCTGCGGCGGCAGCGGGCATCATGGAAGCTTGTGGAGCCCCTGCGGCGGCAGCGGGCATCATGGAAGCTTGTGGAGCCCCTGCGGCGGCAGCGGGCATCATGGAAGCTTGTGGAGCCCCTGCGGCGGCAGCGGGCATCATGGAAGCTTGTGGAGCCCCTGCGGCGGCAGCGGGCATCATGGAAGCTTGTGGAGCCCCTGCGGCGGCAGCGGGCGTCATGGAAGCTTGTGGAGCCCCTGCGGCGGCAGCGGGCATCATGGAAGCTTGTGGAGCCCCTGCGGCGGCAGCGGGCATCATGGAAGCTTGTGGAGCCCCTGCGGCGGCAGCGGGCATCATGGAAGCTTGTGGAGCCCCTGCGGCGGCAGCGGGCATCATGGAAGCTTGTGGAGCCCCTGCGGCGGCAGCGGGCATCATGGAAGCTTGTGGAGCCCCTGCGGCGGCAGCGGGCGTCATGGAAGCTTGTGGAGCCCCTGCGGCGGCAGCGGGCGTCATGGAAGCTTGTGGAGCCCCTGCGGCGGCAGCGGGCATCATGGAAGCTTGTGGAGCCCCTGCGGCGGCAGCGGGCGTCATGGAAGCTTGTGGAGCCCCTGCGGCGGCAGCGGGCATCATGGAAGCTTGTGGAGCCCCTGCGGCGGCAGCGGGCGTCATGGAAGCTTGTGGAGCCCCTGCGGCGGCAGCGGGCGGCATGAAGGTCTGTGGAGCCCCTGCGGCGGCAGCGGGCGGCATGAAGGTCTGTGGAGCCCCTGCGGCGGCAGCGGGCGGCATGAAGGTCTGTGGAGCCCCTGCGGCGGCAGCGGGCGGCATGAAGGTCTGTGAAGCCCCTGCGGCGGCAGCGGGCGGCATGAAGGTCTGTGGAGCCCCTGCGGCGGCAGCGGGCGGCATGAAGGTCTGTGGAGCCCCTGCGGCGGCAGCGGGCGGCATGAAGGTCTGTGAAGCCCCTGCGGCGGCAGCGGGCGGCATGAAGGTCTGTGGAGCCCCTGCGGCGGCAGCGGGCGGCATGAAGGTCTGTGGAGCCCCTGCGGCGGCAGCGGGCGGCATGAAGGTCTGTGGAGCCCCTGCGGCGGCAGCAGGCGGCATGAACGTCTGTGGAGCCCCTGCGGCGGCAGCAGGCGGCATGAAGGTCTGTGGAGCCCCTGCGGCGGCAGCAGGCGGCATGAAGGTCTGTGGAGCCCCTGCGGCAGCAGCAGGCGGCATGAAGGTCTGTGAAGCCCCTGCGGCGGCAGCAGACGGCATGAAGGTCTGTGGAGCCCCTGCGGCGGCAGCGGGCAATGTCAAGGTCTGAGGAGCCTCAGGAGCAGGGATGGGTGACTCGGACAGGAAGACGGTTTGGGTCCCACGGCGACCTCTCCTTCTGCGGTGGCGAGAAGTCAGACAGGTGGGAGGTGGAGGAGCCACAGCTCCAGCAGGTGGTGGAGGAGTCAAGAGAGCCGGTGAAGTGACCCCCTCAGGCAGGCAGGTGTGAGGAGCGACCGTCTGGACCTCCTCATGGCTGGGCGAACGCAGGTACCTCGCCTCCACATAAGCCTGCCAACGTTCCTGCACCTCTGGTGAATCAGGACTGTACTCCCCTTCCAGCAGCACCCCTCCTCGCTCCTCCTGAGAGCGAGAGCTGAGCTGAGACCGTCGTCGACTCCTCTGTCCTTGGTGGCGTGAGCTTGGAGCAGAGGGGAACCAGTACTCCTCATCAGTGTCTGGTTCCTCCTCTGAAGGTTCCTCATGAAGCCACTGAGGTGGACAGGATGAAACGTGCTTTAAAGCCAGGCGGGTTCCCCTGAACAGGTCTTTCCTCTCCTCCTCTCTCTCCCTCTGGGTAGTCTTCTCAGCCTCACGGGCAAAAAACTCGAACAAGGTGATCATCTTACCATTGGGTTCAGTTGGCTCAGTCATTCTGTCACAATCCGTTAGGTTTGAACCCAAAATGCAGGCAAGATGATCGAAGCAGGAGATGTATTTTAAAAATAAAACTTATTTATTTTTAAACAACACAAAACAAAAAGCCGACGTGGCGGCAAAACTTTCAACTAAGATTTTAGGCAGGCAAAAACAGGAAGGGTAGGATTCAGGTAGGACCAGAGGACCGTGATGTCTGTGACCAGAGCTGGAACCAAAATACAACAATGACTGAGCAAACTGCAGTGGCTGGCAGGAGCTTAAATGCTGAGCTTAACAGGTGGAAGGAATAAAGGACTGATTGCTGAACTGGGGCAGAAGGGGTGTGGTGAACTGTTGATTGACAGGAGGACATGAGCAAAAGGAATGAGTAGAAATGAACAGATGAGCTGAAGCAGGCAGAGGAGGAAGTGAAAAGAAAGGACAGAAACAGAGAACATAAGCATGGTGCAGATGAACTGAGCAGAGGAGGGTGACAGGCCTTACTGGGATGAACTAAATAGGAAGGGTCAGAAGACAGGAGCAGAGACAGGAGCAGAGGAGGGTGACAAGCAGTACTGGGATGAACTTACTGGGATGAACAAATAGGAAGGGCCAGGCTAAGGGAGAGGGTCAGGCTAAGGGAGAGGGTGGACAGAAGGGGCAAAAACTACGACAGACAGAAAGTCAGGGGCAGAGGAAGGGTCAGGCTAAGGGAGAGGGTCAGGCTAAGGGAGAGGGTCAGGCTAAGGGAGAGGGTCAGGCTAAGGGAGAGGGTCAGGCTAAAGGGAGAGGGTCAGGGTCAGCGGGGCCGCTGAACGTGACAGCATGATGCTGTGGGCAGTGGCTGAAGGTGGGGGCTTTGGCGCTCTGACCCTGGCTTACCAAAGCTGACTCTTGGGACATGGAACGTGACCTCTCTGGTGGGGAAGGAGCCTGAGCTTGTGAGTGAGGTTGACAGGTACTGACAGATATAGTTGGACTCTCCTCGATGCACAGCATGGGCTCTGGAACAATCTCCTTGAGAGGGCCTGGACTTTACTCACTCTGGAGTTCTCCATGGTGAGAGGCGTCGAGTTGGTGTGGGTCTACTTGCAGCCCCCCGACTTGGTGCTTGTGGGTTGGAGTTTTCTCCAGTGGATGAGAGGGTGGCTTCCCTGCGCCTTTGGGTGGAGGAACGGGCTCTGACTGTTGTTTGTGCCTATGTGCCCAATGGCAGTTTAGAGTATCCAGCCTTCTTGGAGTCCTTGGTGGGGGGTGCTGGAAGGTGCTCCAGCTGGGACCTCTTTTATTCAGCTTGATGAATGCCCACGTGGGTAATGACAGTGTGACCTGGAGGGGTGATTGTGAGGAACGGCCTCTCTGATCTGAACCTGAGTGGTGTTTTATTGTTGGAATTCTGTGCTAGTCATGGTTTGTCCATCACAAACACCATGTGGGGTGTCGTGAACAAAAGGGTGTCCATAAGTGCACTTGGCACCAGGACGCCCTAGGTCGTAAATCGATGACTGACTGTGTAGTTGTGTCATCTGATTTGGGCCGTTTGTTTCGGACCCTCTGGTGAAGAGAGGAGCTGAGCTGTCATCAGGTCATCTGGTAGTGACTTGGATCAGATGGTGGGGGAAGATGCCGGACAGACCCGGTAGACCCAAACGTGTAGTGAGGGTTTTCTGGGAACACCTGGCAGAAGAACCTGTCAGAGAGTCACACCTCCAGGAGAGCTTTCACAGCATCCCAGCTGAGGTGGGGACATTGAGTCAGAGTGGACCATGTTCTGCTCCGCAGTTGTTGAGGAAGCTGCAGTGAGCTGTGGCCACAAGGTTGTCTGGCCATCCTCAAACCTGGTGGTGGACACCACGGGTTAGAGAGGCTGTCAAGCTGAAGGAGGAGTCCTATCGGTGTTGGCTGGTGGGACTCCAGAGGCAGCTGAGGAGTACCGGAGGGCCAAACAGTCTGCAGCCTTGACTGTTGCTGAGGCAAAAGCTCGGATGTGGGAGGAGTTTGGTGAGAACTTGGATAAAAACTCTTGGTTGGCTCTGAGGAGATTCTGACAAACCATCAGGTGACTGAGGAGGGGAAAGTAGTGATTTTCTAACACTGTGTTCAGTGAGGGTGGGGTGCTGTTGACCTCAACCAGTGGTGTCATCGGGAGGTGGAAGGAATACTTCTCTGACCTTCTCAATCCCACTGGCACGTCTTCCATGGAGGAAGCTGAGTCAGGAGGCTTTGGGGTTGATCCGTCAATAACTGTGGCTGAGGTTGCTGAGGTAGTTAAAAAGCTCCACGGCGACAGGGCTCTGGTAGAGTTGCGTTCGGGTAAAAGAAAAATCTGATCCGACCCGACCCCAGCCTGCAGTCATCATTTCTGAGCCCCACCCGACCTGACAAATTAGCAGTATTTACTGGTCCGACACCCCCCCCCCCCGCCTTTTTAATTAGTTATTAACGGTCGGGGACACGCGGCTGAATAAAAGGGGCAGAAGATCAGAGCTGAGGGGGTGTTTGTCCTTTCATGGCCATAAAAGAGCATTTAATCCCTGCATCTGCCTTCATACTGTATTATTCAGACACGGACCACTCTGACACGTCTGCTTTGGGATCTCACTTGTTTGAGTCATCAGCCGCACGCGTCCGCTGAGTGCAGCGGCTGAATGAACGTCTATTTGTGTGATGGATCGCTTCTTGGCAATATACTGTAGTCCTATCTGAAGCTTAACTGAACTTTTTACCTTTTTCAAGGCCGGTCAGCTCATGGTGAAATGACCACGTGCATCTGGTAATTGTATGGCAGGTCATGTTATCCTATAATTGGATTGCGGCTGATGCTGACCCAATCAAAAGCCCAACACCATGGTGAAGATTCTCAGTCATCCAGGACATGATGCAATCAAAAAATGTTCAATACAAAAACAACTGGACGTTGCAATTGTTACAAATAAAGTCCAGTTGTTTTTGTATTGAACGTTTCATATATATATATATATATATATATATATATATATATATATATATATATATATATATATATATATATATATATATATATATATATATATATATATATATATATATATATATATATATATATATATATATATTATATATATATATATATTATATATATATATATATATATATATATATATATATATATATATATATATATATATATATATATATATATATATATATATATATATATATATATATATATATATATATATTATATATATATATACACAGTAGTGGATATTCTTCCAAAACTTGTTTTTTGTCTTTTTTTGTAAAATCTCTTTATAGTTTCAGCTCTGATGAATGCTTGATGGTGACAGGATGAAGATAAAGTGAGACAAACAATAAAACCAGCTTCATATTTCATCCGGATTCATGCTCAGTAATCTATAGCTCTATATTTGTTTGTTTGTCCTCAAAGTTAGGAGATATTTATAATTAGAGACAGGACCTGAAACCGAAGTTGAAGCCACAAAGGTCAAGTGTCCTAGTGGGTGGCCACACTTTAATTTTTAAGCCCCCACCCCTTCATGTAAACAAATGGGCCATATTCCAACTTCCATCCATCCATCCATTTTCTTCCGCTTATCCGGGGTCGGGTCGCGGGGGTAGCAGCCTAAGTAGGGAGGCCCAGACTTCCCTCTCCCCAGCCACTTGGAGCAGCTCCTCTGGGGGAATCCCAAGGCGTTCCCAGGCCAGCCGAGAAACATAGTCCCTCCAGCGTGTCCTGGGTCTTCCTCTGGGTCTCCTCCCGGTGGGACATGCCCGGAACACCTCACCAGGGAGGCGTCCAGGAGGCATCCTAACCAGATGCCCGAGCCACCTCAACTGGCTCCTCTCGATGTGGAGAAGCAGCGGCTCTACTCCGAGATATATTCCAACTTAAAATATAAAAAGTTCACTAAAGATAATGTACCGTGTTTTCCGGACTATAGGTCACACTTTTTGCCTAATTTTCATGCCCTGCGACCTACAGGTAGTCCCCGACTCACGAGCGCTCTGACCTACGAGGTTCCGGACTTACGAGCTGGCAAATTTTTGGAAAATACGCAAAAAATACCAAGTTTTTCTGTGTTTTTTCACCACAGTTCGTTAGCTAAACATGTGGACACACGTTTCCGATCATTTTTATGCACTCGTAAGCAGTTTTTCGATGAAAAACGAGTGTTTGTAGTCGCGCTAGCAAAACCGTTCCAACTTACGAGCGAAATTCCGGACTTACGAGACACGTGGCGGCCGTTCCGAATTACGAGATTTCCATGTTACGAGCAACTCGTTGTAACGGAACTCGCTCGTAAGTCGGGGACTACCTGTATAGAGAGGTGAGACCTATTTATGGATTTCCCCACATGTTTTTAGACCCATTTTTGGCTCAGATAAGACCGTTTTTCATTTTGGCCAAAAATGGTGCAGTACCACTTTTGTCCGCTAGGGGCGCAGGCACCAGAACCGTAGTGGCTGGCTTCAGAAAGGCTGGCATCCTCCCACCGTCAGCTGGAGCTGCTGAGGACTCAAGGCCGAGTTATACTCGCGCTTTGGTCCGCTGGCTGGTCCGCTGGCTGCCGCTGGCTGCGCGCGCACTGAGCCGTGCGGCTTCATGTGTTTAAAGTGGCACCGCTGTGTTTATAGTTGACGCACGGCGGCGCATGACAAAGTGCTGTTCGTTTACGGACCAGCAGGTGACAGTACCCTCTAAAACATGTGCATATGTTGCAAGAAAGGGTGTAGAAAAAGAAATCTACCGTAGAAGAACTGTTTGACGTCACACAACAACAAAAAATGGCTTTCAGCTCGCGTGCTGAACTGTTGTCTTTATTAGAGGAGCAAATCATAATAGAACAACAGTTATTGTGTCTTGCGGTTTTAATGCATGGAGTCAGCGGAGGAGGAAGCGATCACTTGACTTTTGGCAAAAAAAACAAAAGAAAAGTCCAGATCAGGGATGAAGAAGGGGAATTTAATACATTTGTGTCACATACAAAACATTCCTCCATGCGTTGCGACGCCGTCTCCATGACCACAGTGGTGCAGACAGCTGCAGGCTCTGGCGTGAAGAGCGTGAAGGCTGTCGGTGAGGTCCCCACCCGACCTGTCAATCAATTCAGTAGCGCCCACGGCGCGTGCACTAGCCTTGCAGAGTTTCAAAAAATCGGAGGTGCACGACATGCGCCAAAACGACGCACGGGGTCTACGCGCAGGGGCGGGGACGGTGATATTGCGTCACTTTTGGCGTGCGCACCCTGGCGCACTGCGCGACGCGTCGAGTATAAATCTAGCTTGAGACAGCGGTGAGGAGGAGGAGATGGGGGGACAGGGACCTTTGACGATGGGAAACCTTCCTCGTTCTCTGGCTGAACTTTTTGCAAGCGACACAGAGGACGAGGAATTCGAAAGGTTTGAATAAACAATTTGTTTGAATAAAAACGGTAAAATAAATATCTGTTTCTGTCATCTTTATGGGCAAGTGAGTGTGTAATTTTAGAGTCGCTTTATTTATGTCGTCGTAACCGTCAAAGTGCATTTATTAACAAAAGTTAAACTGAGACACTCTTACAATAATGTCAGCTAACAAATCTATATTTTTAGGTGTTTATCTCGCTAAAATTAAAATAGATGCAGGTCTGTTCGCTCGCTCACAGCGGGTCTGCTCTGTGGTTTTGTTTACATGGTAGCGAAACTATTTAAATTCAGCTGATTTGACCATTATAATCATTTTATTAACAAAAGTTAAACTGAGACACACTCTTACAATAATGTCAGCTAACAAATATATTTTTAGGCGTTTCTGTTGTTAAATTTTAACGAAATGCAGGGTTTCCGCTCGCTGCGCGCACACGTATCATCAGACGTAGCGAAACAAATTTTTAAATCCAGCTCATTTCACAATTACGTTCATTTATTAAGGAAAAGTTCAGCTCAGACACATATTTTCTATAATTTTTAGCAAACAAATAATTGTTTTTAAGTGTTAATCTTCTTAAAAGCCTTGCTGTGCGCTCCTGTGGCAGACATTTGCAGCAGAGCTAAACACTTGGACCACATTTCTGTGTTGTCTCAGCGGTGATGCGTCACGTCAGCAGTGGGTGACGCGTTACGTCGGCGGTGACGTAGGTGTGACTTATAAAGGTGCGACCTGTTTATGGATTTTTCCAGTTTATTGACATTAAAGCTGCAGTATGTAGCTTTTTTTATGAACATATTTCTTCACTCTGTCACTACCTCCTGACAGACTGATGTTAGCCAGGTAATCTCTGAAAAAAAAATATATATATATTGTCCCCTTGCTTCTCCAGGTGGTAAATAAGCATTTCTAAAAAGAAAAGGTGACCCACCATTTTCCAGCCAATAAAAACAGAGTTTGTAACCAGCCAATAAAAACAGAGCTTGAATTTGAATCAGCCAATAAAAACAGAGCTTGAATTTGAAATTTAACAGACCACAAGGGGGCAGAGCGGGATCAGAATGCTTTGCCTGTTGAAAATATTTCTAAGTTCTGCAGTTCTACAGAAACTGCATACTGTACCTTTAATTGGACAAAGCGACTTTTATAAAGGTGCGACCTATAGTCCAGAAAATACTGTATTTTTCAGCTGTTGTTTTTTGTTGATTCATTTGTCTCTCATGTTGCTGTTCAAATATGCTATTTTATAATCCGTTTAGTTTCACTAAGTGCTGGTGAAGATTCTCAGTCGTCCAGGACATGATAAAGTCCAGTTGATCCTGTATTGAACGCCTTTTTTTGATTTTAGTTTCACTAAGTTATTTGAGGATTAAAGAAAAAAGTCACTTATTACAGTGAATGGCAGTTACAACCTAGAGATGCCTCCAAAAATATCCCAAAGCAGCACCCAGAAATCAGACATTTTGGACAATTGAACCTGATGGACTTTGTCCATTTTTCAAAATAGGTTGACAGTTTTTGAAACGCTTCATAAAATATTTGTGTTGAAGATATTCTGAGTCATGTGGATGATGTGTGCAGTCAGGGAATGGGAGGCACAGGCGTTACCATGGTGACCATAATAATAATAATATAATAATAATAATAATAATAATAATAATAATAATAATAATAATAATAATAATAAATCTTTATTCATTTCATATCCTAAAAACAAATTAATTATATTTACAATAAAAAGAAAAGAAAACCAATACAATGAAATGAAAGGTAGCAGAGAGAAGAACAAAAATCTTTTAATATCTGCCCCTTTTTTCTCATAAATAAACTCAAACAACAACATTCTTCAGTTAGTAAAACAATAAGACAAAAAATGAAATCCTTCTAGAACAACAATTCATATGAGCAGGGGGGCCGCCAGGAATATTGGGCCCCATGACAAAAAAATCCAATGGACCTTACCAAGCTCCGCCCACAGGGCCGCGTTTCATTGGCTAATACCCATAACACGTCACAGCGCAGCTTCCACGTGCGTGCCGGTCTCACAAAACAAACGCTACGGTAGCGTTTGTGAGACCGGCACCACATGCTACTTACATTGCTAGCTAGCATACGTGCAGATTTTTTCTGCGTCAGGGCTGGAAAAATTGTCCTCCACCGTCAGTGGGGTATCTGTACAGGAGATGTCAGGTACCCTGACCGTATTTGTGGAAGTAAAATTCACCGTTTCCCTATATGTGAAACTGAATGCCTTGCTTGGATCAAAGCTTGTGCACGACCACAAAACTGAACAATTATTTCTTTCACCAGCAGAGAAGGGTTGACCTGCTTTTGAAACCTGCTAGTTAACAACACGCGGTCACGATGAGAGAAAGCCACAGTTCACTGAACGTCCTGGAAGTTGGGAAGAAACAGCTCCGCTAACCCCACATGAGCTAGCTAACACAACGAGCTCTACTGTCGATTTCACCTAAAACTGCACAAAATCGTGACACGAAGGCTGGATTTTAACTAACACACCAGACGGCTGAGCTCGTTTGCCCTCACAAAA
>JBBPBX010027272.1:16194-29615 GCA_038048925.1 Garcialebias charrua | reverse complement strand
GTGCGCGCGTGTGTGTGTGTGTGTGTGTGTGTGTGTGTGTGGGGGAGAGAGAGAGAGAAGAAGAGAGATGAGAGGTGTTAGGAGAAGCTGGCCACTCAAGCTGTGCCGCTCAGTGCAAGAAACAGGCTGGTGGAGACACATTTTACGCGTGAAGGATGAAGGCTGCAGTTCTGTATAGTCGGCGGTCCTCGCGCTGCTTCCACTAATTACATGTTCCTCTGAATTAGTTTGTAAAATGTGGACAGTTCCCAGGCCAAAGTACAGAAGGGGTTTGAGCGACGAGGAGGAGATCACAGTGAACATCGGCGGAGTCAGAGTGGTGCTGATGGGGGATGACTTGAAGCGCTACCCGGACAGCAGACTGGCGGAGCTGGCCAACTGCTCCACTCAGGACCTGGAACTTATATCCTCTCTCTGTGATGACTTTGATCCAGGCAGGAACGAGTTCTACTTCGACAGAGATCCCGACTCCTTCAAGTGCATCATTGAGGTTTACTACTTTGATGAAATCCACATCAAAACCGGCATTTGTCCCATGTGTTTCATCAAGGAGATGGAGTTCTGGAAGATAGACCAGAGCGTTTTGGATGAATGCTGCAAAAGTTACCTGAGTGAGAAGGAGCAAGAGCTGACGGAGATCGCGAGCAAAGTCAAAGTTATCCTGGAGGACATGGATGCGGATCAGGGCATCACGTGCCAGAGGAACCTGTGGAAGCTGATGGAGAAGCCGGGCTCCTCGCTGCCGGCGCGCGCCGTCGCCATCGCGTCCTTCCTCTCCATCCTGGTCTCCGCCGTGGTCATGTGCGTGAGCACCATCCCCGAGCTGCAGGTGGCGGACGCGGAGGGGAAGCTGGTGGAGCACCCCACCCTGGAGGCCATCGAGACCACGTGCATGCTGTGGTTCACCGTGGAGTTCGCGCTGCGCCTCGCCTCGTCTCCGAACAAGCTGCGCTTTGCGCTCTCCTTCATGAACATCGTAGACTTCACGGCCATCATGCCTTTCTACGTGGTCCTGTCCCTCACTTACCTCGGCACATCCATGATGGAGCTGGTGAACGTCCAGCAGGCCGTCCAGGCGCTGCGCATCATGCGCATCGCGCGCATTTTCAAGCTGGCGCGCCATTCGGCGGGTCTGCAGACTCTGACGTACGCGCTGAAGAGGAGCCTCAAGGAGCTGGGTCTGCTCCTCATGTACATGGGTGTGGGCATCTTCGTGTTCTCCGCGCTGGCCTACACCCTGGAGCAGAGCCACCCGGAGACGCTCTTCAGGAGCATCCCTCAGTCTTTCTGGTGGGCCATCATCACCATGACCACGGTGGGTTATGGAGACATCTACCCCAAAACCACCCTGGGCAAGTGCAATGCGGCCGTGAGCTTTCTGTGCGGGGTGATAGCCATCGCTCTGCCCATCCACCCAATCATCAATAACTTTGTTGTCTTCTACAACAAGCAGAGAGTGCTGGAGACTGCAGCCAAGCACGAAGTGGAGCTGATGGAGCTGAAGTCCAGCGGCAGGTCGCCGCGCAGGAAAAGTAATGACTAAAAACAGATAGATCATCAAAACACCATTTAAAATCAATAAATTCTGACCAAAATAATGTAAAAGTTTTTGGAAAAAAAAAGAAAAAAAAAAAGCTGACCTTTATGAACTGCCCTTTATGGGCCATGTGTGATGTGCAACTTGTTGAAAGTTGAATAATAAAAAGTGTGCATGAAAAGGAGAGTGATGACAGATTTTTTTTTTCTGAGCTTCAGTCCACCTGAATTAAGAAAAAACTACATGTCCATACATGATTATTCTTCCTCTTGGCAGTAAAGAGGATAAGAAAACTGAGCTGTAAAAATAAATGCATTCATAAAACTTTGGAAAAAGGCCTGTATTTGTTAAATTAGATGAGTTAAAATATGACTAGCATGAGTCTTAAGATTAAATATGTGAGAATAGATCTTTTCAATCAGGTTTCTCTTTTTGCCAGATAGGGGCATAGACCGCAAAAGGGTGGAACAGAATGTCACGTTTTGGATGTGTCAGAGTTTTTCCCCAAACGTTGACACAATAAATTAAATGTGGAACAATAGTTCAAAATAGTTCATAACTAACATTTTTTTGCAAACGTCCAACTTTATTATCAAATACAAATACAGATATGAAAAAAAATCTAAATGTTCTCTGGTATTGTTCTGGGGGCCGGATCAAATGTGGAGGAGGGCCGCATCCAGCCCACGGGCCGCAGTTTGGGGACCACTGCTTTAGGGCATCTCAGAGAAATAATTGGTTTTCAAACAGCTGTTATGAGAGCCATGTGATGTCACAGGGTTAGAAAGTTAACAGCTGGCAAAAAAGTGTCTTGTTGATTTCAGAACCACAACATTCAAATAAATGATATTTTAGCCTCAGAATGAGGAGAAATCAGCAGCTTGTCCTTCACACTGACACATTTATCTGAGGGATTCCTGCAGAGGTGGAATTACTATAAAAGTAATTCCTTTGATCAAATTTTGCACGTGTAAAGTTACTTGTTTAACAATCTACCCAAGTAAAGTAAAAAGGAACTCACTGAAAATTTACTTTGAGTAGAAATTACATGTTAGCAGGCGTCTCACTGTGGTGAACAAAAGACAAGAGGATGTATTTTGCTCAAACAAGTTCTTCAACTGAATCACCAGCAATAAAATGAAACACTCACATACAGAATATTGGAGTTTAAATACTGTAGTCTTTTCAGTGAAAACCAGCCCAGTAACAACAAAACATTAAATAGATTAACAGTTGAGAGAAAAATGTGTACATAAAACAAGTCATTATAGAGCCATAAATTAAACTGATCTTAAAATAACTGAATTATTACTTTAACATTTATTCAGCTGCTGATTCATTGACTGCTTGATTGAAAACTAAAAACCATGAGGTGGATTGAATAATCAGCTATGAGCGAAGCATAAACAGGTATTAATTAAAGTTTTTACTTATTCATTTTTAATAAGTATATTAAGAATTAAGAACTGTAATCATCATCATCATCATCATCATCAGCTTTATTTATAAAGTGCTTTAACACAGCCACAGCTGAAACAAAGGGGTGAACATCAGATACAAACAAGATAAAAGAAAGCATAAAAACAGAGCTACAAAACCAACACGCAGAGTGAACTAAAAACTCAATTTAAAATACAATAAAATGACAAGTTAAACAGGTAAAATCAATAAAAAAGAAGTAAAATCAAGTCTCAGTTGGTTGAAGGCCAATGAGTATAGATGTGTTTTCAAACGGGTTTTAAAAATGGACAGTGAGGGAGCCTGTCGAATGTGTAAAGGCAGAGCATTCCATAACTTAGGGCCACTAACAGAGAAGGCCCTGTCTCCTCGAAGCTTCCTTTGGAATGACCAGGAGCAGCTGGTCAGCAGACCTGAGTGATGGATGGAGTGTAGTGGTGGAGAAGCTCTGTCCAATAAGTGGGGCTAAGGCTGTTTAAAACCTTAAAAACAAATAAAATAATTTTAAAAAGAACTCTAAAATACACGGGCAGTCAGTGGAGAGAAGCAGGACAGGTGTGATGTGCTCTCTTTTGCGTGTTCCAGTTAAAAGACGTGCAGCAGCATTTTGCACCAGCTGCAGACGTGCAAGTGAGGACTGGCTGACTCCAAGATAGAGAGAATTACAGTAATCCAGCCATGGCTTACTGTTTCGAACTGTTGCCGTGAAAGAATAGGTTTCACCTTTGCTAATTTTCTTAAATGATAAAAACCAGACGTGGCCCTTATTTGACTCTCAAGTTTAAAATCACTGTCCATCTTAAAACCAAGGTTTGTAACTGTAGATTTTGCATACCGGTACATTGTCAGGGGGTCTAAGTCAACTGGAGGGCTCGAACAAGCTCCACTAGATCCAAAAACAAGTACCTCAGTCTTTTTTTCTTTAAAATGCAGGAAGTTTAGGGCCATCCAAGCTTTAAGATCCTCGAGACACGATAAAAGAGGTTTAATGGACCAGGCATCAACTCGCCTCAAAGGCAGATTTGGCAATCATCAGCGTAGCAATGAAAGGAGATGCCATGTTTTCTAAAAATCGATCCTAGAGGACGCAGATATAAAGAAAAAAACAAAGGCCCTAACATTGATCCCTGAGGTACGACACATGACAAAGGAGCAGAAAATGATTCAAACCCAGCAATTTTTACAGAAAAAGTTCTGTCAGCCAAATAGGACCCCAACCACTCCAGAGCAGTCCCACCGACGCCTATTGGTGCTGTAGACGTGACAATAAAATTATGTGGTCCACTGTGTCAAACACAGCATGTTAAATCCAATAACACAAGGATCACATGATCACCCGAGTCACATGACAGAAGGATGTCATTAAAAACTCTCAGCAGAGCTGACTCTGTGCTAATGAGCTTATGAACACTGTTTTTGTTCTATCCACATGTTTAAATTAACACATTTTAGTTTAAGGAGTTTAATCTCAAATAAAATGCAGTAACATCAAAGTCAATCATCCAGGTACAAAATGCAATTGTCAATCAGGTCATCTAGACAGTTTCTTTTTTGAGGAAAGATGTTTCGCCCTCTATCTGGAGGGCTTCATCAGTCTGAGGAGTCCCAAGTTAAAGGTTAAAGTAAAATGAAGTGACATTCTTAAAACTAAACATGCTCAAGTAAAAGTTAAAGAAAAATCTCTAAAATGTACATTAATACACAATTACTTAAATAGCTTTAATTGGTCACTTTCAACCTCTGTGGTCACAAACTAATAAAAACATCTATAAGGCTTGTACGGATATTCTGTAAAATGATGCCAGTGAAATCTTTTTCAGGCACATTTTCACACTTTATGTTTGCAATCTGTAAAATGCTTTAAAACGCCTTCCTCTTGCCAAAAACATTTGTTTCTTTCACTTCATCCAAGAGGCGGTTTGAACAGTGTCACAGCGGGTTATTTTTCCTTCTGCAAATATCTTTTACAGGAAAATCGACAATAAAAGCTTGATTGGTCAGACTGAACCAAACAAACAATCAAAAAAAAAAACACATTATGAGTCATGCACAGACAAAGGTCGGCCTTTCAGATGTGAATTTGAAGTGTGCACAACTTTTTCCGTCTATTTTTCTCCATCTTTCTGCAAGTTTGTGCTTTTCTGTGTGTTGTGACACACTTCAAGGCAGTGGTCTGAGAAACTGCGTCCCCAGCAGGAAAACACTTCAAAGTAAGGCTCCATACGCCCACACACACTCTGAAAACTGAAAAAACACGCTCCACTCCTCCAGCTCTCCTTATCACTCCTTCATCCAGCCTCCACCTCCTCATCCTCCGCCTCAGATGATGATCTGACAGCTTCACTGGTTGATAGAGATCAGACGCTGTGATATGTAAAGTGTGCTGCCATGTCTTCTGCTACAGCCTTTTAAAACGTCAATGCCACTTTTATAAATGGGGTTTTCACTCTGAAAGTAAAAACTGAAATAAAAAGTCAATGTTTGACAGTTAATCGACATCCAGGTGAAGCATTTAATGAGGTCTGAAGAGAACTTGAGATTATTTGCTTAAATATAGCACTTTGTTTTCAGCATTTATTAAGTCCTGCTAAAAAGCACACAGGGCATTAAATGGTAAATGGTTAATGGAGCTTATTCATATAGCACTTTCCAGCCCCCTATGAGGGGCCCCAAAGCGCTTTACAATACCAACCATCCACCCATTCATACACACATTCATACACCGGTAGTGGCAGTTGCTTAAAGTTGCTTACCAAACTGCAAAAATGGCTTTCAAATCTGAGTTTTATTGCAAGTTTTATGTTTTGTGAACCTGATTGATTTAAAACAAACAGATACAGAAACATCCTTCCGACAATTTTATGTCTTGAATTAATTTTGTCTCAAGAGAATTTGACGATAAATATTCTTGATTTAAATTATTATAACATAAATATTTATTAAACTGCATGACTCCTGCTGATTTAAGGAGGTTCCACTAGTTCAATCCAATTTCAATTCAACTCAGTTTACAAAGTATTTATATAGCGCCGTTTTTTTCTTCTAAATTTGTATGCATCCTTTGTGATTATCTATTTTTGTCTTTGTTGTCCACTGTTGTCATCACTCTTTGTTAAAACCAGGTCTCTCTTGTAAATGAGTCCCAGAGGCGCAATGGAATTAACCTGTGTAAATAAATGTTGAATGAATATGCCCATTCACAACAGAAGTCATCTCAGGGCACTGAACAGAAACATTCATATATACAGTATATAAAAAGCAGTGACGTGCAGTGAGGTTCATGGCTGGTGAGGCACTGTGCAGTTTTTTTTTCATATGTATAATAATAATAATAATAATAATAATAATAATAATGAATTCAATTTACAACGCACTTTTCATTAGTGAAAATCTCAAAGTGCTACACACATTCATACACCGGTAGCGGCAGACTACCATGCAAGGTGCTTTCCAGTCCTACCAGGAGCAGCTCGGGGTTAAGTGTCTTGCCCAAGGGCACAACGACACATGGTGTGGGGAACCGGGATTCGAACTGCCAACCTTCCGATCGGGGGACGACTGCCATTACCACTACGCCACGGCCGCCTCATTATATATAATAAAAAACAGACAAAAAAATGTTCTCCACGTTTTGGCTTCTGTCTGCCATAGCTTCTTCAGCGCTTTGGATACTTTGGATAGCATTATTTTCTTCTTTTATAATACATGAACCCTACAGAGTAGTTTATTCGCCATTTGATTGGCATCTCATATCAGCAATCTTTACACATACAAACTGTAGCACACAAAAAAAGCACATTTAATTTGGAGAATTTTTTTATTTTAGTCTTACCTTTACTTATAAATTAAATTAAACTATAACAAAATCTATTTTTATTTTACAGAAAAGAGCTGTGAGAATTATTACAAGAAAGCCTTACTGTCATCCATCTAATATATTATTTAAACAACTCAAAGTACTGAAGTTTTATGATTTCGTGGACTATAATATTTTGTTAGTAATAGAACCCTCAAATGTTCAAAACAATTTAACATTATTTATCTGAGGAGCAAACTACTTTGAGTTTGAGTTCCACAGCAGAACTCTCATTTTGAGCAAGCATGAAGGCAACAGTGGAAAGGAAAAACTCCCTCATGAAGAAGAAACCTTTAGCAGAACCAGGCTCAGGACAAGCGGTCATCTGCTTCGACCGGCTGGGTTTGAGAAGAACAGATAGACAATGGCAGTTCAAGAATCACATGTTAAGATAGAAATAGTATCAAATGAAAACTAATCAATTGTAACAATTCTTTTAAGGAAATGAGGTGAAGAGCCTGATAACTGAAAGATCTTCCTCCCGTTCTGCTTTTGGAAACTCTAGGAAACACAAGTAAGCCTGCAGTTTGAGAGTCAAGTACTCTGTTTGGAAAATGTGGAACAACAAGATTTCAAATATAAGATGGAGCTAGGTTGTTGAGGGCTTTGTAGGTTAGAAGTAATATTTTGAATTAAATTCTGAATTTGACAGGGAGCCAATGGAGAGAAGCTAAAACTGGAGCGATGATCTCTTAAGACTCTTGCAGCAGCATTTTGTATCAACTGGAGACTTTTTTAAAAAGTATTTGGACACCCAGATTACAAACCATTGCAATAGTCCAGTCTAGACATGATAAATGCACAAACCAGTTTTTTTAGTTGATTAGATTTTATTTTTTATTTAATTTTACCAGTACCATTTTCTTTAACATCAAATAAAATATGCACAAAACTTGTTACTATTTGCTGCTGAATTTTAAATATGAACTTTAAATACATGAATCATCGCTAACTTTTTCTTCATAGTAGAGTTTATATGATGAACATTCAAGTTAAACATTTTCCGTGTGAAAAAATAAACCAAATAATACCTATTTTTAATAATGTATTTTTAAATCTTGAATCACCAAACAGGGTACATATTCATGACAGGTAAAAGATGACCCTGCTATCGTAGTAATTTAGTTTAAAATGAATGAATGAATAAATAACGTATTAAGTACAACAAGATTAATAAAAAAAATGGAGACAGGACTTTAAAAAAACAAAAATCAAACTCAAAATGTAACTAAATTCTTGGACCCTGACAAACGTAAGACAATTAATGTTACAAAACCTCACATTTTATTCAACCCAACACATCCTCTGTTATGACCAAGTGCAGCTGAGGAACACAGTGTGAATCTGATAAATATTCAATCAAGATGATCCAGACATCCACGACGTGTGCAGGATTATTATCTGCAGATTTATCGGAGCAAACAACCTGATATCACAGCAAGACGTGCAAACGAGCATGGGAACAGAGTCTACTGATTGATGTAGACATTACTTTTATTTCTTTATTTATTGCCGTTTTTGTGCTAATGGCCTCTAAAAAAATGCAGTAAAACACAGAGTTGTCACCATATTTCGTGAATAAACTGATATATTTAACATAAAAGCCCATACATCAGAGAAAAGTCTTTAAAAGTCAAATAACAGTTTTTTTATCACTCAGATTCTTTATTTTGTCTTCTTAATGTATTTTTTGTATGAAAAAGCTGTTTTAAACCAATAAAGGAGAATTAAGACATTATAAATGTAAAAAAAGTTAATGCAAAATCCCAGGTTACCTTCAGTGACTTAAAGCCATTTCACGTCTGAGTCACTTTTATAGCTGTGTTTTCAGCCATTCTCTTAAAAAAGATGGCGATTAAAGGAGCATAAAATTGTAGATTTGTGATGTTGCCGAGGGAGTCGGACAACCTGCAGCTTTTAAACACTTTGAAGATTTCGTCTCCGTCTCTGATGTTGTAAAATGCTCTGCTACGTAACTTTATTGCTTGTGTTATATTCATCAGGCAGACTGCACAACATCTCATCAACTATTCAGGTTTTAATGTTTGGGGTTGCACTCAAAAATGTTGCTGCAGAAACGACCCTATCAAGAAACAGATGTTGTTTTATAAGTGATTCATTCTATTTTTCAGCTAATATTAATTTTTCTGCTTGATTTTTGAGTTTATACTCAAAATAACAGTCCAGTAACACAACAATGCAGATTCCAAATAACCAATATGTCTATCAAATAGCCTCCTAACGCAAGCAGACTCATAACAAATTACACTTTGTGTGGTAGGTTCATGTTTTCTATGCTCCATATACCAAACCCTGTCACAAAAAAAAAAAAAACATTATAACTTCAGATCTGTTCTTTCTGGGGGGAAAGTGCACCTAATTTCCTTTGCCAGCGGTGGTCTTCTGTTGTCATGGCTCCTTGCAGGCTTTAAATAACAGTCTGGCGCTCATTATTCTGCCTCAACAAAACCCTTTGCTTTGAGTCTGGACTCCCACGTTGAAAATACTCTTCAGGTCATTGTAACATATTTATCCAATGTTTTTTCTTCTTCTTTCTTTTCACTCACAGACGTCAGAGTGAGTCATTACAGATATTTTAAGAAATCGCAGCGTTGGACATCAACGTAAGAGAGAGTTACATTACCTAAAAAAAAACTTTCCATACTTATGAATATAGTACAATGTTTTTCATATTTTATTTGAATTCTCTTTATTATCTCTGATTTTATTTGTGACAGTGCATTTGAATGAAGTTTATGCATTCATAATAAAATGGTAATTATTTGATGACAATTAGGTAAAAAAAAATGCATGATGGAAGAAAATCATTTCCTCTCTGATTTCTGTTTGAACTTCTCCACTGATGAATTATTTAAAGACCAACATAAAGATGAGGAAAAAAAACAAAACAAAACAACAACAACAACAACAGTCTAATAAAATGTTTTATTTCTCAGGTTCTAACAGAACACAACAGAAAAAAAACATTGATGAGTTTGTTTACTTTTATAGTTCAATTTAATTGACAATTATTAACTTTTCATTGCTAATTTTTAGAATGTGTTTTCAAAAATGTTTGACTTGTCGATATGACTTTACAAATCAAAGCAGATGCACTAAATGAACTAGAACAGAGTTTCAAAAAGCTAAACATTAGTTTTATGACTACAGGTAGTCCTCGACTTACGACGGAGATCCGTTCCTACGCTGCGTCGTAACTCAAATTTTGACGTAAGTCGGAACATACGTAAATACTTCACCTTATACGTACAGTACTGTATTTTACCAAGCACTTAGCCTATCCCAACACAGTACCCTACATAATTATCAAAACACACATACCTGTACATTTGAGAGCCATAATGAAGGGGGAAGAAATAGTTAATTTCCTACTCTGGAATGCTGGTGAAGCCATTTCCTCGTTCCTCCCTCCCTTCTCCGGATTCTCCATTCGTTTACGTCATAAAACTGCCGTCCATAAGACAGCTACTTTTCCACAGCTGCTGCCTGTCCAGCTTGGTCCAACAAGTTTTGTTTTGTTTTTTGAATGTCCAGAGGACCAGACTTAGCTTTTTTAGAGAGTACAGGGCAGTATTTCTCCGCCACTATAGAACGTAAACTGCGTAACTCTGCTTTTCAATATAAAATTTTCAATTTTTTAATTTATTTATTTTTTAATGGAGATGCGTGTCGTAACCACGAAAAGTCGTAACTCTAGACCGTCGTAAGTCAAGGACTACCTGAACTACATACTGTGACTTCAAAACAGCCCAAATCATCAGCCTTCCACCTCCGTGCTGAAAGTTACTTTGAGATGTTTGCGCTGATCTCACTGTGTTGGGTTTTCGCAAAAGTCCTGCTGTGCATTGTGGGTAAAAATGTTCATGCTGTTTCTTCTCTATTGAAGGAAAATTGTTTCAGACGTCTTGTGGTTTGTTCAAATGCAACTTTACAAACCTGTGTTATACTCTTTATTTTAGGGGAAAAAAAAGACTTTTTTGTGTAAATGTTTCATATAAGACATTTAATCTTTTTTTAACTGACTGAGTTTGAAATTGAGCTCTTGGGATGGATGGAAGTCTTAAAAACCTGCTGAGACAAAGATTGCACTTAGCATTAAAGGGATTGTGACATGATTTTTTTACTATTCATAAAATTGCTCAAAATATATATATATTATCATTTAAATATGTTTGTTTTTGCAAACAAAATGATAAATCACTTTAATTTTGCTTTAAAAGTGATTTTGAACTTCAAGCCGTGTTTAATCATGGGAAATCCCATTACACACGAACGCACCATCTGTGATGTCACACTGGGCAGAGCTCTGGGCTTGTCACAGTGCGCAGGTATGAGCAGCTCGACATGAAGGAAGTCTGATACAGCATCAGACCTAAATTAGATCCTGTTGTTTCTTGTTCCATCACCCAAACAATTTTCTGCTTCCCAAAATGAAGACAAATAGCTCAAATCTTCACATAGATTGATAAATTCGTCCAGTTTTAAATTGTCCGCTATTAAAGACACCACAGCCCTCTGCCCAGTGTGACATCACATATGGTGCGTTCGAGTGTAATCGGATTTCCCATGATTAAACACGGCTTGAAGTTCAAAATCACTTTTAAAGCAAAATTAAAGTGATTTATCATTTTGTTTGCAAAAACAAACATATTTAAATGATAAAATATATATATTTTGAGCAATTTTATGAATAGTAAAAAAATCATGTCACAATCCCTTTAAATGAGACTGCCTTTTTGCGAAACGTACAAATTGAATCAGAACTGATTCGGATCATTTAGTTAAATTAAATGCTGGTTTAGATTCTATACAAAAAAAGTATTCTGATAAAGAATAAGGGGCTGTGCTATGATAGCAGCAGCAACGTGCACTCTGCCCGTCTCTCGGACGACTGTACAAACATAATTTCACTGTATCCAGTACAATGATAAAGCCTATTCTGATTCTGATTCATCAGTGCTGAACAAAAAAAATATATATTTTCTTAGCCTTATATATTTTATAACAATCCCCAAAAAACTATCAAACCTTTCCACTTTATATTTCACATGACTGACCTTTCTTTAAGACAAAATCATGCTTGAATAGAAAACTTGTGATCAACTCTGCAGTCTGAGGAGTAAAACGCTCTGTTTGACAGAGCTGTGTCACTGTGCATCAGTGTGATGTGTCCAGCAGCTTTTCTTGTTATTGTTTGTACTGACTTCACTGAAACTGAATCTCGTGGCTCTGGTTCACTGTCACTCCTCTCAGCTTTCTCAGCGTGTGTCAGGAGGAAAGACACTTCATCGGGGTGACCTTCACTGCTGTTGAGAAACACAATTTCACTTTGGCAGAATAACGTAATCAGCAGATAGACGTTTCCACCTCAGTGTTCTTTTAGACTCATCCCAGGCATACATTATTGATGCTTAAAATGATTCTGTAAAAGCATTAGGATGGTGACCTTTAAGTTTTTAGTGGCACTTCTTGCTCACAGCTGGTCTTCCACTTTTTAGGGCAGCTTGACTTTTTCACAAAGTGTATTACCAAGAGCTGACCCTGGAGAGCTTTCATGTTTTTTTCTTTTTCCGTTTTGTGAAGCACTTCTCAGTCAATAATGCCCGCTCTCTGTGAAAGGCCACTGCTGGCAGGAGGGTGGAGAGGTCTAATGTTCGATACGTCCATTTTTTCCTGGCCTATGTGTAAGATTCTAATCTTAGACGAGAAAAAAAAAACGCTGCAGAAAGCAAAAGGCAGAGATCGGACCAGTCTGTGCAAAGACACAGACATAAACATGAGTACACTAGTGTGGACTTCAAATATATGTTATGTGCCAAAGCACATTATTATTTAAGCCCCAGTATGTTTTGTTTATGTTGGCTGCCATTCTGTCCGCACTGTTAAAAACACTTTTTTAAAGCCTGAATTAAATCAGGCTTGATTAGTTCACTCTATTGGATGGCGCTTTTGAGCCCGCCAATAAATATGCTGGGCAGAGATCTGGTAGGCGCGGAGGTTTGGAGTTGTATGTTGTGAGCAGGTGTGTTTCTCTGCCCGTCCCTTGCCACTTGGTTGTCACTCCTGAGGGAGTTGTGTGTTGAGCAGGTGCATGCTCGTGTGAGCTCTGGTGAAAACCAGTACAGTAGTTTGTTTGGTTGGCCGTGGAGGGCCTGTTAGGTGTTGCTGGACTTGGACTTTTGCTACTTTTTCTTTTACGTGGGTTTTTTGGCCTGGTGAGTTTGGTAGTCCCATTTTTTCGTTCCTAAATCATAGCTGGGATTTAAAAAAAAAACGTTAATCCGACGCTACTAGGGGCTTCGACGGCCCTATCCGGGGTTGGCCCCCTATGGCGTCGTTATTTTTATTTTTGCTGACTCACCAGACCCAACTTTCAGTTAAATACTTTTTTTATTTTGTGACACGAGACAAGTTGAAGGTGAGCTCCTGTGCATTCATTTTTTTTCCTCCACAGAAGGGAGCCAGCTGCGTGGACCTCACCCGCAGCCACAGAAAGACCTAAAAATAAACGTTTTGTTAAACCTTCTTTTTTCTTGTGTCAACTAAATA
>JBBPBX010027272.1:0-14878 GCA_038048925.1 Garcialebias charrua | reverse complement strand
AGTGGAGAGCATCCTGTGCTCCAGCATCAACGTGTGGCATGGAGGCTGCACAGTTGAAGAGAGGAAAGCTCTGCAGAGAGTGGTGAAGGCTGCACAGAAGTCTGTTGGAGTCAGTCTCCCCACCATCACAGACATTTACACCTCTAGATGCAGGAAAAGAGCCACCTGTATCATGAAAGACCTCACTCATCCAGCACACTCACTCTTTGCCCCACTCCCCTCAGGACGGAGGTTGAGGAGCATCAAGTGTAGAACCACTAGACTGAGGAACAGCTTCTACCCTGAGGCTGTTAGACTCATGAATAAATAAAAATAAAATTAAAATAAACACTGCAAAATATCACATCATGGTGATGCTGATATGTTTTCTTGTTGCTGTGTTCATCTGTGTTCATCTGTGACCATCTGTGACCATCTGCTCATACAAACTCATGTTCGTGCTGCTGTTTATTCCCACTATATTAGGCTTAGTGTATTACTAGTTGATGTTTTTCTTAGTTAGTTCTCGATGTTATTACTGTTTTTCTCTTTCATTTGTTGTTGGATGTAACTGGGACCTCGTGTACATAATCTCGTTTTCATCTCATGTACCACATGCGGTGCAAATGACAATAAAGACTCTCTGACTCTGACTCTGATTATTCTTTAAACAGAAATAGTAGAGTGCTGTATGAATATGTCAATGAGGGCACAGATTGTAGTGTAAAGTACTTTGAGTGTCTTAAATATGTAGAAAAGTGCTATATGAGTGCAGTCTACTTACCATTTAATAAAATAATAGAGTATGGCACATTTATATATGAACATTCCATCAACGCACCTCTGGAGAAAACTCCAGTTTTAAAGAAAGTAAGAGCTAAATATTCAGTTTTGTCCTCTGTGGTGAACATTAATCTCAACTCTTTACAGTTAATTCAATTTCTTTAAATCCTAATGCAGATTAAGTGGACATAATTTTTTCAAGATTCAAGTTGACTTTGAAGTTCGCATCACATGTGGTATGAGGTGGAACAAAATGTTATACGTCCCAGTTACACCCCAAAATAGCAAAAATATAAAGTACAAAGAAGAAACAGTATACAAGGATCTAATGAATACGCTAAACAATAATAATAAAATATAAAATGGTGTATTAAACAGCAGTCTGAACATGAGTCTGTTGTGAGCAGATGGGTAAGAATCAGCAGCATGGATAAAGTGACAAATCTTCAAGTAAAGTGGCATCACAGTGATTATCCTGGTTAGATATTCATGAGTCTAACAGCCTCAAGGTAGAAGCTGTTCCTCAGTCTAGTGGTTCTACACTTAATGCTCCTCAGCCTCCTGCCTGAGGGGAGCGGGACAAAAAGTGTGTGTGCTGGGTGAGTGGGGTCCTTCATGATGCAGGTGACTCTCTTCCTGCATTTGGAGGTGTAAATGTCTGTGATGGTGGGGAGGCTGACTCCAACATCTTCTGTGCAGCCTTCACCACTCTCTGCAAAGCTTTTCTTTCTGCAGCTGTGCAGCCTCCATGCCACACGTTGATGCTGGAGCACAGGATGCTCTCCACTGCACACCTGTAGAAGGAGGTGAGGACTGGGCTACTCAGACCAGCTCGTCTCAGCCGTCTGAGGAAGTAGAGTCTCTGATGAGCTTTCTTGATCAGGCTGGTGGTGTTGCCCCAGCTGAGGTTGTCATTCAGGTGCACACCCAACTGTAATTACCTGTGATTTGTCACATTATTATTAGGGTGGGGCCAACAAAGCAGCTGGCCTTTTTGTTCCAAATGTCAGGTGTCTTTATTATGGAATAAAAATATGTGCAAACATTTTGGACAGATATGAGTTCAGAACTAATATAAGAGGAAGACACTTGCATCATCTGAGGAATCAGAAATAGAGAAAAGCTTGAAATTTTTTGATTAGTCAAAGTCAAAGTCAAAGTCAACTTTATTGTCAGATCTGCAATATGTACAGTGCAGGACATACACAGGACCGAAATTGCGTTTCTCTCAGTCCCTCGGTGCAACAGTAAACATCTAAACATTGAAACACTGAAACATATAATAATAGACATAAGCATAAAATAGTAAAACTAACACTGTCCTGAGTTTTTTTGCATAGTGGTATAAAAAAAGAGTATAAAAAGTATAACTAAAATAAACTAAAGGTTTCTAGCATTGACATTTGCAAAGTGGCAAAGCAGCGTATGAGTCAATGTACACAGTATATGTATGAGGTAGTAGTTGATGTTGTTGTAGAGGCAAAAAGTGGCATATGCAGTAAGGCACATTGGGCATCCCTAAATAAGACCGTTCAGAGCACACTGTATATGTACCAGCAGTGGTGTAGATATTAGAGTAGTGTAAATAAATGTAAACAGTAGTAATTACATGTAAGCAGTAGTAATAAAAGTAAACAGTATTAATAAATGTAAACAGAGAATGTAAACAGTATTATGATTATAGGCAGTGATGTAATACAGACATTAGTGCAAGTATGAGAAGTAGTGCAAACTGTATGAGCACATGACCGAGAGTTTAGTGAAAACCCGTTTGGTGACACAGAGTCTAGTGTTAAAAACTTTGTGTTGAGTGATAATATGTGAGAAAGTTTTAGTGTTAAGGCAGTTCAAATGGGAGGGGAGGCAGAGCAGGCAGAGTGTTTAGCATTCTGACTGCCTGATGAACAGAGCTGTCTCTCAGTCTGCTGGTTCGAGCCTGGAGACTCCTCAGTCTCCTCCCTGATGGCAGCAGTCTGAAGCAGCTGTGTAGTGGGTGTGTGGGATCACCTGCCATGCAGTGGGCTTTCCGAGTGAGGCGTTTGCTGTGTAAGTCCTGCAGTGAGGGCAAGGAGGTGCCCACGATCTTCTCAGCTGCTCTCACAATGCGCTGGAGGCTCTTGCGGCAGGATGCAGTACATGCACCAAACCACACAGTGATGCAGCTGGTCAGGACACTTTCTATGGCACCTCTGTAGAAGGTGCTCATGATGGGGGTTGAAGCTCCAGCCCTTTTCAGCTTGCGGAGAAAGTAGAGACGCTGGTGAGCCTTCTTTGCCAGTGCTGCAGTGTTCCTGCTCCAGGACAGGTCCTTTGAGACGTGCACTCCCAGGAACTTGGTGCTGTCTACTCTCTCCACTGCGGTGCTGTTGATGGTCAGAGGGGGATGTTGGGCATCCCTCTTCCTGAAGTCCACAACAATCTCCTTTGTCTTCTCCACGTTGAGAGTGAGATTGTTGTGTCCGCACCACAAGGCCAGGCGGCTCACCTCGTTCCTGTAGTCCGTCTCATCGTTGTTGCTGATGAGACCTACCACTGTTGTGTCGTCCGCAAACTTGATGAAGTGGTTGGAGCTGTACGATGGTGTGCAGTCGTGTGTTAGCAGGGTGAATAGAAGGGGGCTCAGCACACATCCTTGTGGGGCCCCTGTGTTCAATGTGATGGTGCTAGATGTGTTACTCCCGATCCGTACTGTCTGTGGTCTCCCGGTCAGGAAGTCTAGCAGCCAGTTACACATTGAGGTGTTCAGCCCCAGACTGTCCAGTTTAAGGATGAGCTGTTGGGGGATGATGGTGTTAAATGCCGAGCTGAAGTCGATGAACAACATTCTAACATAGGAGTCCTTCGTGTCCAGATGTGTGAGAGCTGTGTGAAGGGCAGAGGAGATGGCATCGTCGGTTGAGCGATTAGGTCGGTATGCAAATTGGAAGGGATCCAGGGAGTCAGGGAGGACAGATGTGATGCTTTTCATGACTAGCCGTTCAAAGCACTTCATCAGGATGGGGGTGAGTGCTACTGGGCGATAGTCATTGAGGCATGCGGGCGTTGCCTTCTTTGGGACAGGGATGATGGTGGTGGCTTTGAAACAGGTGGGGACGATGGCCTGGCTCAGTGAGATGTTAAAGATGTCCGTGAAGACCGCTGCGAGTTCCCCTGCACAGTCCTTCAGCACACGACCAGGTATGTTGTCAGGACCAGAGGCCTTCCGGGCGTTAATCTTGATGAATGATCGCCTTACGCTGTCTGAGGACAGCGTCAGCACCTGGCCATCAGGAGAGGGGGGGAGTTTATGTGCTGGTGTGCTGTTACTTGCCTCGAACCGAGCAAAGAACTCATTCAGTTCATTCAGCGCAGAGGCTGAGCTGTCGCAGGTCTGGGGGGGTGGTTTGTAGTTTGTGATGGTCTGTATTCCCTGCCACAATTAATTGTCTTAATTTGAATAACTTTCAAAGTGTAGCATTGTCTCCATATTTGTTACTGTTAAAAATATTAATTCTCAGATGAACAAGGCATTTCAGATGCTGGTGAGCCGTCATAATTTTGTGTGATTCACCCTGTACAAAAATCAGGATTCTCTCAGCCTTTACAATACATCTTCTTGAGAAAACCCAAGTGAGGATAATGTGTGCATAGTTCAACTGTTCTTAGTTGTGCACTTTTCCAAATTTCTTCAAGGCCATGAAGGAAACTCAATCACATGGTTGAGTTGGCGTCTTATTCACATTCATTTCAGACAAATTGCTCTTTAAAATGTCACAACTGCAGAGCTGCTGCGAGCGTGCAGAAATATTTCCTTGAGGGAGGCTTGGGAATATTTTTGTTTGTGGTGCGCTTGTAGCTAAATGTACAAAGCTGCATTTCCAGCACTCCGAACGCCTGGGGACATACAAAACTAGTTCAAAAGAAACTCGGTCTTTTCTGGGAAATAGCTAAAGTTTTATTTTTTAATAAATTTGCATTTTATATGAACATATCCTCATTTCAAGATGCATCTCTCTGAATAATTTTAACGAGCACAGAGAAAGTCTTCTTTAATTTTCAATTAGAACAATCCATTTTCCTGGTCTGGTTATTTATGTTGTGTAAGCTCTCAACCAGAATCTATGTGCAGATCCCAAGACATCCCATGTGGAAAAAAAAGCGATTAACAATATCCAGTGTGGTATATATACTGTATATATGTATATATATATATATATATATATATATATATATATATATATATATATATATATATATATATATATATATATATATATATATATATATATATATATATATATATATATATATATATATATATATATATATATATATATATATATATATATGTATATATATATATATATATATATATATATATATATATATATATATATATATATATATATATATATATATATATATATATATATATATATATATATATATATATATATATATATATATATATATATATATATATATATATATATATATATATATATATATATATATATATATATATATATATATATATATATATATATATATATATATATATATATATTTGTGCTAATTCTTAAAAGAAAAGCAGCTTTCAGTGGTTTAATGCATGTACAGTAATGGTATTTTGACAGCCTTCAAAATTACATTTTAGAATATGTTTAGGCTTAAAGTATGATTTCCTTTAAAGCAAACCAGTTTCATTTTTATTTATTTATTTTTTACTACCGACACATAACTTTGTAGTTTAGCTGCTGAAATGTGACCTGCAGACTATGTTGCTACAAGTGGTAGAAATGGCTAAAATCTAAAGATAAAGGAGATAAATAACTCAAAGGAGCATCTTTTCCATCTTGCTTGTGTTTTTGTAAGGGATATTTCATAGGAGTATAGATTATTATTTGCATTTTTCATCAAAAGCAAAGAAAAACATCAACAGAGTTGTGTGCACTAGAAGGATTCATCTTCACTCAGTCATTCATATTTTAACACTTTAGAGTCAGAGTCAGAGTCAGAGTCAGAGAGAATTTATTGTCATTTGCACCGCATGTAGTACATGTGTTGAAAACGAGATTATGTACACAGGGTCCCAGTTACATCCAACAACAAATGCAAGAGAAATACAATAATAACATCTAGGATTAACTAAGAGAGACATCACATCAGCTAGTAATACACTAAGCCCTAATGTAGTAGAAAAACATCATTATAAACAGCAGCACGAACATGAGCAGATGGTCACAGATGAACGCAGCAACAAGAAACAGATCAGTATCAGTATGATGTGACATTTTGCAGTGTTTATTCTTATTATTTATTTATTCATGAGTCTGACAGCCTCAGGGTAGAAGCTGTTTCTCAGTCTAGTGGTTCTACATTTGATGCTCCTCAACCTCCGTCCCGAGGGGAGTGGTGCAAAGAGTGAGTGTGCTGGGTGAGTGAGGTCTTTCATGATGCAGGTGGCTCTTTTTCTGCATCTGGAGGTGTAAATGTCTGTGATGGTGGGGAGACTGACTCCCACAGACTTCTGTGCAGCCTTCACCACTCTCTGCAGAGCTTTTCTCTCTGCAACTGTGCAGCCTCCATGCCACACGTTGATGCTGGAGCACAGGACGCTCTCCACTGCACACCTGTAGAACGAGGTGAGGACTGGGCTTCTCAGACCGGCTCGTCTCAGCCGTCTGAGGAAGTAGAGTCTCTGATGACCTTTCTTGATCAGGCTGGTGGTGTTATTGCTCCAGCTGAGGTTATCATTCATGTGTACACCCAGGTATTTGTAGCTGGAGACCACCTCCACCGCAGATCCACCTATATACAGTGGGGTGTGGGTGTGTTTGTTCCTTCTGAAGTCCACAATCATCTCCTTCGTCTTCTTCACATTCATGTGAAGGTTGTTCTCTTTGCACCAGCTCTCCAGATGTTCCACCTCCTGTCTGTAGCTGGATTCATCATTATCTGTGATGCATCCCACCACAGCTGTATCATCTGCAAACTTAACAATATGACAGCCTGGATGTGTGGCTGTACAATCATATGTGAGCAGAGTGAACAGAAGAGGGCTCAGCACACATCCCTGAGGAGAGCCAGTGCTGAGGGTGATGGTGGAGGAGGAGAAGTTGTGGATCTTCACGGACTGTGGTCTGTCTGTTAAGAAGTCTAAGACCCAGTTACAAATAGAGGGGCTTAGTCCAAGTGTGGATAGTTTGTCTATCAGAGTTTGGGGGATCATGGTGTTGAAGGCAGATGTGAAGTCCACAAAGAGCAGACGCACGTATGAGTCCTTCTGATCCAGGTGGGTGAGAGCAGTGTGGACCACGGAGGAGATGGCGTCCTCTGTTGATCGGTTCTCACGGTATGCATATTGATGAGGGTCCTCGTTGATGTTGACGGCTGTCTTGATGTGGGACATGACCAGTTTCTCAAAACATTTAGCGACTATCGGGGTGAGAGCCACCGGTCTGTAGTCATTCAGACCAGTCACTGTGGAGCTTTTTGGGACTGGGATGATGGTGGCGGTCTTCAGGCAGGTGGGAACTGACTCCAGTGCAAGTGAGGTGGTGAAGATGTCAGCCAGCACCTCACAGAGCTGGTCCGCACATTCCTTCAGAACTTTCCCTGGGATGTTGTCTGGACCCGTAGCTTTATGAGGGTTGATCCTTCTGAGACTGCCTCTCACTTCTGCTGCGGTCACTTTGAGGTGCTCCTCGTCTGGTGATGAGGTGAGTCTGGTGCTAGTTGGTCTGTTTGGATCATCAAAACGTGCATAAAACTTATTGAGGGCATCAGGCAGGGATGGGTCCCTGGGGCATTGTTTGCTTTTGCCCTTGTAGTCTGTTAAGCATTTGATGCCCTGCCACATGCTCCTTGGATCATGTGAGGTGAACTGTCCCTCGATCCTCTGTGCATACGCGGCTTTGGCCTTCTTTATGCCATCATCCAGTTCTCTCCTGCACTTTCTCAACTCCTCAGTATCTTTAGACTTGAATGCAGTGTCCCTGGCTGCCAGCAGGGTGCGGACATCCTTATTTAGCCAGGGTTTTTGATTGGGGTAAAATTTAACACACTTTCTTATGGATACATTTTCAGCACATGTACTGATGTAACCCAGGACAGAGGAAGCATAAAGCTCCAGGTCAATTGAATTTCCATTCGTAGCTGCCTCTTTGAAGACAGACCAGTTTGTGTTTTCAAAGCAGTCTCTTAGCATGGGGGAACTATCTTGGCGCCACGATGTTATCACTCTTTGTTCTGGCATCGCACGTCTGAGTGGGGGGAGCTGTCTAGGGACCAATAGCAGGGAGCGATGGTCGGAAGCCCCGATCGGTGGGCGTGGCTTCGCCGTGTACGCCCCCTTCACATTCGTGTAGACCTGGTCTAATGTCTTATTTCCTCGTGTTTCTGTGAAAACGTGCTGATTGAAGGTTGGAAGGATGACACGTAAATCCACGTGATTGAAGTCCCCGGAAACAATGAAAAACCCCTCAGGATATTTACACTGCAGCGAGGTGAGTAACTCATGAATTTCTTCCTGGGCGTCTTTAGCATTAGCATCGGGGGGTATGTAAACATTGCTTATTATTATCGCTGAATAGTCGCGGGGGAGGTAATGTGGCCGACATCTTATTGTTAAAAGCTCCACAGCAGCTGAGCAGATCCTGCTGATAACGGCACAGTTCGTGCACCAGTCTTTGTTAACGTAAATGCAGACGCCTCCACCTCGCGTTTTCCCCGTAGTCTCGATGCACCGGTCCGTTCTGAAAAATAGTTTATTATCCAACTCGTAAACAGAGTCAGGAGTGTCTTCATTGATCCATGTTTCCGTGAGACAAAGCACCGAACATCTCCTCATCTCCTCCGACGTTGTTACTCTCAGACGAAGCAGGTCCATCTTGTTGTCGAGCGAACGCACGTTGGACAGAAATAAAGCCGGCATCGGGGGTTTACCGGTTTTAGCGTCTGCTCGTAGTCTCGTCATTATTCCTGCTCGACAGCCACGCTTTTTCCCTCGAGAGCATCGCTTTCTTTTCTTTCCTCCGCGCATCTGCTTCCAGAAAGATGATCTAAGCAGATCCAATCTTCCGAGCTCTGATTTGAGTTCGTTGCTGATTTCAGCTGTGCCTTGTGGTAAATCCGCTCCAATTCTCAACAGCTCAGTTCGGCTATAATTCACCCGCAAAAAACGCGCAGAGTCAGGTACAAAAACACTATTAAAACTACTAAAAACTGGGAATGTTCTGGGAGCCCATGAAGCTGCTACTGGTCTGAGCGCGGCCATCTTGGTTTTTTTTTTAGTTCACTCCACCTCAAACTTACTGTTCTTCTGTTTTGCTCTGCAGAAAAAAGCACCCGCTGAAAAAAGCTAGAAAACCAACAAATAAGACAAGCGGAACGGGCCTGCATATAAGAGTCTTCTCCTATTTGTTTTTTTAGATTTCATTTGAGTCAAAGCAAATTTTACAAAGCCCAACTTCTCTGTCACACCCTCCAACCTCCAAACACAGATATTTTATTTTACTTTTACGAATACAAATAATAGTTTGTGATGTTTTATGTACCGGTTGTTACACTCAGCAGTGAAATAAAGCTGCAAGTGCAAATTTATTTGATAATTTCCTCATCACTAAGAGGAACATCTTTCTCGTACTTTGCATCGTGCTCTCTAGCAGATGAAAAGACAGATGGGAATGTGTTAGGATATTAAAACGAGCGAGACGGCTGAGGAATCTAAAGGCGTGCACTTCTCAGATTGATATTGCACCAAACACCAACATAAAAAGGGAGTCTGCAGTCCTTTAATGTGATTTATGAGCCATATTTCTTTTTTTACTTTTTATTTTCCCAGTTTACTATCATACTATTTACACCTGAACCATTCCAAAGTTTTATGAGGCTCTTAAGCAGAATATGATTTGAGGCCCCAGCTCCTAACGTATCCCACCGACCTGCAGCTTCATTAAGATCTTTGTTTAAGGGGACAATTCCTTTTGTGTTCCTTCAGTAAAAATGTTACCAGAAAAATTGAGTTGTTCAAGACTATTTTATGGAGTTTGTCCCTTTTTTCTGCAGTGAAAACATTTAGTAAAATTTTGATACGTAACAGCTTTTAATAATTTAATTTAACCACTTCCAAAATTTGAGGCCCACTGTGAGCAGCAAGCAATTTTACATACTGTATACATGTAGTGGTTTGTTAGGCAGCAATTAACGTGCTCTTGGGGGACCTCTGCTGGAATAGTAGGACTTAAGCAGCTGTTTTATTGATCTTTGATTTTAGTCAGGCTCTTGAGCAAATACTGTGATGCTATAAAAATGGACCATTCAGGAAATGTAATACTGAAAAGCCCAACTTCAGCAATGGAAAAGTCACTAAATAAACAGGAGCGTGACTGAAGTGACATTGACAGTCTGGCTCAGTGTTGCATGAGTGGTGTTACAGATAAAGCAAACCTGTGATGGGGAGGTTGCCGGTTCATATTCCTGGACTGGAGAAAAAAAATGGTGAGAAAATGTTAGCATAAACATCTGCCTCTGTTCTTATTTTCCCATATGGGAACATGTGGGCTCTAAGGCCCTTCACCCTGCAGCGGCTCCACCCCAGGTGACAGCCCTCTGCTCCACTTGCATGCTAGGAAAAATGTAAAGAACGTATTTCCCCATTGGGGATTAATAATCCATTCATCATTACAATTCATTTAATCCCATTCATTGGGATTAATATTAATAGTAATGATATTTAATAAATAATAGTATTATTAACTTTATCATGTTTAGGCTCATTATAAGACAGTTTGGCGTTTTTGACCTCCCATAACAAAAATACGACTACTTCCTCCTGCACAGCTTTGATCACCACCTTTCAAGAATCATCTTCCAGTCAATGCAAGAAATGAAATAAATAACATAACTAGTTAATCAGTTATCAGCTTCAACATTTTAATTTAATTTATTTTAGCAGAATTTCATTAAAATTCCATTATTCACATCATGAGTAATGTGAATTATAATGCAGCTTTAAATTCCCACACATCTGATCACGCTGCATTATTTTCTTGCATTGCACTGCATTTGCTAAGCCATTACAGCGTGATCTTACAAATATGTAGCATGATGTTTAATCATAACGTGTCTGTATAGTCTACTGACAAACCAATGAGGACAAAAAAACTCAGACTTGTCATAATCCTTGATCAACATATTAGTATATTTTTTAGTATTTATTTGGAATATTTAGTTTTTAAAATCTATAATCCACCTTCAAACCTAATCGAACATCCATCCATCCATCCATCCATCCATCCATCCATCCATCCATCCATCCATCCATCCATCCATCCATCCATCCATCCATCCATCCATCCATCCATCCATCCATCCATCCATCCATTATCTTTACCCACGTCTTCCTTTACAGGTCACGGGGCATCCATATCCATCAGTCAATGTGTGAGAGGTGGAGTACCGGTACACCCTGGACAGGTCGCAAGTCCATCAGCCTAATTAAACAGTGACTAGAACTATACCGTAGATAAAGAAAATGAGAACATTATTTCTTGCAAAGTGTCAAACAAGACTCTTTTGGTTAATTTTTTTGCCTCATTTGGGATCTTTAGATTTCCTTAACTGAATAAAGAAATCCATTTTCTTAAAGAATCATCGTTTCAACGTGCAGAAAAGTCATCTGCTTTGTTCTAACATTGGTCATGGTTCCATGGTGCCAGCATGTAATGTTGTGTCAAAGAAACCTTAACTGTTTGTGCTTTTTTTCATCTCTCTTATAACAATTTAAGTGCAAAAAGCAGCAGCGATAGTAAGAATTTCCACAGAAACACAGATACACTCAGATGGTTAAACTCCAAGAGATTTTCACACTTGCATTTCAAAATAACTTCTGCATTTGCCGAGTTTCAATTTAATACCACTTTCAGTGACACTTGCGAGTTTCGTTGTGGTGAGAAACTCAAGAAACAGATGACTGGTACTTTTTTTAATAAGGACTTGCTAAAGTGAACTATAATCATGATGCAGTGCTTTTGGTGCAGAGCTGTGAAAAAAAAACTGTAATTGCTTAAAAGTATATACAAATGAGCAGAAAAGCAGCTCCGTTTTTTAAATGATGCACTGAATTATAAGGACTAGAGTGTGTCATTGTCACCTGTCTGTCTTTCTGACTCCAACACACCTGTCTGCTATCCTAATAACCCCAGGTGTCCCTCATTATCAATCATGGGTGTTCCTATTTATTCAGTGTGTTGTCTTCTTCTATCTGTGGATTATTCTCTTAGATGTCATGGCCTTGTCTCCCTCTGTGTAACCTCATAGAAAAAGATACAAGTTTTGCTGCCATGTCAACTATTGTTTTGTGTAGTTTAAAAAAATAATATTGTTTTATTGCTGAGTCCTCCAAGTCCTGTCTGCATTTGGGTTCAAACCAGCAACAGATCATGACACGAACAACCTGTGATTTTTCATCATCTTGCATAATTCAACTCACAACTCTGCTAAAGGATAACATTCTTGATGAAATTTCATTTGAGAGGAGGCAGCTGGGGGGATTAAATGCGACCAAACTGAGTTCAGCCATGAATTAGGAGGACAAACCTAAATTATTCATATGCTGACTACCTTTTCATTAATCTCTCAGAACTAAAAAGCGCTTCACCTCCGTATAGGAGTTAAGAATAGCTACAGCAAAAAAGGCAAAAAGATGGAAAATTGTCCAAACTGCAGAAGCTCAAAAAATACTACCCTGAATCTGAAAACACAAACATGTATTACACATTTGAAAGAAGAAAGAGCTCTGCAGATTCCATCGTTGCTTTGAGAATGCTGATGAAGTACAGAGAGGGTCAGAAAGAACTACCGGTACATTGTGTCTTTGTGGATTTAGAAAAAAACATATGACAGAGTGCAGAGGGAAGAGCATGAGGAAATCTGGAGTGGCAGAGAAGTATGTTAGACTGGTACAGGTCATGTGAGGACAGCAGGACAGTGGTGAGATGTGCTGTAGTGACAGATAGCTTCAAGGTGGAGGTGGGAGTGCATCAATGATCTGCTCTGAGCACCTTCTTGTTTGGTGATGGACCGACTAACAGATGAGGTCAGGCAGGAATCCCCATGGACTATGATGTTTGCAGATGACATTGTGATATGTGGTGAGAACAGGGAACATGTGGAAGAGAACTTGGAGAGGTGGAGGTATGCACTTGAAAGAAGAGGAATGAAAATCAGCCGTATAAGACAGAGTAAACATGTGTGAATTAGAAGAACACAAGTGGAAAAGTGAGGCTACAAGGATCAGAGGTCACAAAGGTGCAGGACTTCAAGTACTTGGGTGTCCACTGTCCAGGAAAATGGGCAGTGTGGTAAAGAGTTGAAAAAGAGAGTCCAGGCAGGATGGAGTGGATGGAGAAAAGTTTCAGGAGTGATTTGCGACAAAAGCGTGTCAGCAAAGGTCAAAGGAAAAGTTTACAAGACAGTGGTGAGACCAGCTGTATGGTCTGGAGATGGTGTCATGGACAAAAAGACAAGAAAGAACTGGAAGTGGCAGAAATGAAGATGTTGAGGTTCTCCTTAGGAGTGACAAGGATGGATAAGATCAGGAATGAGATAAACTGAGGTACAACGCAGGTTGAACAACTGAGAGATAAAGTTAGAGAGACCAGACTGAGATGGTTTGGACATGTCCAGAGGAGGGACAGTGGGTATATTGGTAGGAGGTTTTTAGAAATGCAGCTGCCAGGAAAAAGACGAAGAGGAGATACTATATATGGATGCAGTTAGAGAGGACATGGAGGTAGTTGGAGTGAGGACAGAGGATGCAGAGGATGCAGAGGATGCAGAGGACAGAGTTAAATGGAGGAGGATGACTCGACCCCTCAAGAGGAAAAAGCCAAAAGAAGATGAATATACATTCAAAAAACAGACTTGTTTGTAACTGAGTATATTACACTTTTAAATTATTGCTTTACAAGTTCTTTAGATATTGTTGGTTTCACACATTTTCAACTATTGACTGTTCTCTGAAAGCCGTAAAACATATCAAATTGAAGTTTAGTGCATGTTCAGTGCTCTGTTGAAAGATATTGTCTATTTATGCTGCACATCTTACATGAAAACACAAATCAAATAAACAAAAACCTAAATGCTTGACAGATATTTGTGAGAAAACAATCCAAAATTTTAACGACCACCAGGCTCAGGTGCCTGATTGCATTAACCCCTGTGCTGCTTAGGAAAGCGTACGCTGTCATTATAAAATCAATGGATGTAATCAATGCATATTCTCTGTGCTGCATAATTAGGAAAATTGTGCAGCCCAAACCTCTCTTATCATGAGATGTACTGAGTTATTTTGCTGCTTTCCTTCTCATTTCAGAGCTCTCTTGTGGATAACACCCACGCTGGAGGGGAATTGATAAAAAAGTTGCTTCACAGAGATGCTCTGCATGCACTAAAACTCTCAGTGTCCCTGCAGATAGAGTATGAAGTCAACAAGAAGTAATGCACTGTCCCTGAAGACAACAGGGTATTCATAACGGCTTTATAGAATATTGACCACTTTATTCCTTATTGACTTTATTTAAAAAGCTGTCATCCTGTGAAATATGATGTGCATTTTTAAAATAAAAAATAAATATATAAAGATTTGCCTGTAAACATGAGAGAGTTATGGATCATTTATTGCAGATGTCCACAAAAAAATAATGAAAATGTAGAAAAAAACGAGGTTTCCTGTGCATGAAACTGCAGGTAAATTAGTTTTTGCCAAGCAAACAAATCCTGCTGTAGTTAACTTGCCCCTTTGTGTCTAATCACGATGCTTCTTTGAAATTAAGTTCTGTCCCTGGTGAAATTACCTTTAGGCCCAGATAGCTCTACCTCTTCAAAACTTTCTGTACATCCACAACACAAATGGGACAGCTTGAGCTATTAACATAAATGAGTAGAATCAGTCTTAATTCCTCTCAGAGCCTGCATGAATGGTCCTCTTTTGCTGCAAGTAACGTCTCAACAGGAGATTTATTATGTTTTTGGTACATTTTTGTAAAGGTTTCAATTTGTAAGGAGATACTACTGGTACTTATATTTACATGCACATAAATGTCAATGACAACTCTGTTTTTGGCCTTAAGCC
>JBBPBX010027271.1:22779-37410 GCA_038048925.1 Garcialebias charrua | reverse complement strand
TAATAGCTTGATTATTAAATAGGACAAAAACAAAAGTCTTTGGGTGTCTAGATTGTCCTGAGCTCAAGCTAAAATGAATGAGATAAAGTGTTCCTTTTATCTTCACATGCAAGTTCGAGAGGAGAGGAGAAATCCTCCATGTACAACATTTTGAATTAAGCAGAGTATTTGATTTATCTGACATTAAAATGTACTGATGCTCTTACAAATAAAATTATTCATTTGATAACATTTGAATTAACAAAATTAAAAGAAGTCTCTGTGACCCGAGATTGCACCTTTGACACAGCAGTGAAACACAGTTTAACTCTCACAGAATAACACAGCTTAAAAGCACACATCATGAAAATGACAAAAGTTATTCTTTTGATCACATCAGCCTAAAATCAAAGATAGAAATAGTCTCTTATTGGTGACTATGTTATCAGATTATAGCTAAATGAATAATTTTGTAGTAAATGTCTTGCTTTACTGAGAGGTCAGTAAAGGTCATCACTGGACAGTTCAAAAACCTTAATTTGACCCTGGGTAGGTCCACTACATTGTTGTGGGGTTGAATGTAAAAAGCATCTTATTCTTTTCAAATGATAGTACAGGGGCGGGGCGGCCGTGGCGTAGTGGTAATGGCAGTCGTCCCCCGATCGGAAGGTTGGCGGTTCGAATCCCGGTTCCCCACACCATGTGTTGTTGTGTCCTTGGGCAAGACACAACCCCGAGTTGCTCCCGGTAGGACTGGAAAGCACCTTGCATGGTTGTCTGCCACTACCGGTATATGAATGTGTGTAGCATTCAATGTGTGTAGCGCTTTGAGATTTTCACTAATGAAAAGCGCGTTATAAATTGAATTCATTATTATTATTATTATTACAATGTCTTAGTTGAAACATTAATACAGTACTATATTCCATAGTGAATAAAATACTTTTTTTTAACTTACTTTATACACAACCTCTCAACTTTTTTTGAAATAAGGATGTAATGTAGCTCAGCTTGTAATCTTTCACCTCATCCCCAATTGCCTGAGATGACAGAGGTTCATACAAAGTTCCTGCTATGCGGGCAGGGATGCGCCTAGATTAGAGAACATGAATTTTTCACGAGCCTCGAGCCGATACATAACACATAGTGTAAACCTGAAAGGTTCATTTCCGAGTCTGACAGCCAAGGGCCGAATGCCCAGGAGTGGAGCTGCTTAGAGTAAACAGATCAGATTCTGCCCTCGTCTGCTGCGAGCTCATTCAAGCCTCCCTCCCTCTGCAGCTCTGAGATCAGCCAACGTTGGCCCAGCCAAAAAAACATCAGGAGAAAACTATCAAACAGACAGAGCTGCAGCAGTCAGATACACGCCAGAGCTTCATGGAGAAGGATTTGACCACTTATCTCTGATACTGTGAGCGTCGGATTAAAACTCCTGCATCGCGTCAAAAAGTTTTTCACTTGTTAGAAGCTTCAGTTTGGCTACAAGTGATATGGACGGGTGACACTACAAATTATACACCGTACCTCAGTTAAAACTCAGAACTGTCCATTTAAAAGCATGGACACCCTTGACAAACTGAAGCGATCCTCAAACTTTTCCTTTCGTTGCTGACTTTAAAACTAATCTTCAGACATGCTTATCGCCCGGGGCTGAAAGGGAAAAGGCACACAAGATGATAAGACAGTTTATTTCAAACATCTGGCAGGAAAGGCGGCGGGTAATATGCATTTCTTTGATAAAAGCTAAGCCCTTCATATATTCATGCATCTACTCGGACAAAAATAAGATAACAGCGTGTGAGTGAACTCACAACTATAATTGTTGGCCTGCTTGACGTGCATCATATTGTTTGTGCTAATTTATCCAACATGTCAGAGTCAGTTTATCACGCGAGGGGATTGCAACAGCCTGTTGACACAACTTTATAAATCTGGTTGTCACTTTATGGAAACCTTTTAAATAGAGTTAAAAATACTAAAGTTGCATCAGTCAGGCGGTTGGACGAGAGGGCCTGTTACGAAATTGGGACTTAATAATTGAAAGATGAGGTTTATGACAAAAGAGGGTCAAATTTTTTTTAAACTGCATCACATGAGAACTCTGGGTCAAACTCAGGATGACTTGTTTTCTACTGATAACATGGCTAGAATTTAATTGTTTGTGTCGAAGCTGAGGTCATCCAAAGAGATATTTACTGCAAGTAAAATATAATTTGTATTACCCGGTAACTGTTTACTCAAAAGTTTGGAACTATTTCTTTATTTAAAAAAATTCCATCTTAGACCATAAAGTCTGACTTACTGCACACAAATGGGCCTTTAGGAGTCAAATGCTGTATGCACCTGCGTTTTTGTTTTTCTGTTGATCCATTACTTTTTGATTGATACCTGATAAAATATTCAAATTTGCTGAATTCTTGTGTTAGTGTTGACAAATATTCAGTTTTGCACATGTGTAGTGTCTCAACTTTTCATCCATTTCCTTCTTTAAAGGGGTTTTTAGGGTAAAAACCTAACGCTTGCAGGGTTACAAACAACACAGATCACATATCCTTCTGATTGCTGCCATTTTATTTCAAGCTGGTAATAAACCTCCCTGTGAATGAATGAACGATGAGGTAAGCAGACCTGGATCAACACCTGCTGTTCTACCCTGAGCTGCAGCTGCGTTTGTCATTTCCCAACACTTGTAGAGCGTCTTGGCACCCCACCGTTTGGCCATCTGCCTACTTGGCTCAAATGTTTACAAGGAAAATAAGAAGTAAAAACACATATCTCGCAGCGTTCAACTTGTTGCGTGAAGCTCGACAGATGTTGACACATGCTTTGCCTCGGGTGGTGAAACACAACTTGGCCTCGGTAACAGGCAGTAAAGCCACACGTGCTTCAAGGGTGAGATACGAACAAAGACGTAATTCTCTTTTGCTCTTTCTGGGCATTTTAGATTCACAGCTCAGCACTTATTTGAAATTCCTACTTATGATTTGCAAGTTTCGACTAGCCCGACACCGGAGAAGTCAGTGTTTCGGCTCCCAAATCATGACTTAGATATATATATATATATATTTTAGGTTAACAAAGCTAAGGTTAGAAGATGAGTGAAAATTCAATGTGATGGTAATGCAACAGCTTCTATTTCAGGAGTAAAAATTGATTAAAAAAAGCTTGAAAGCTCATATTATGCAAATGTGATGTCAGAATGGGAGAAAAGGAGCCTATGGATTCTCTCTGGCAGTTGTGACAAAACATACAGATGGTAAAGGATGTTTTTGTTCTCGTTTGTCGTACTTAAATGTTGTCCTTTGTACAAAACCATATTGTGCTTGGCAGGGTGAGAAAAGTGCCATTTGGCTGCTTTTCTTTTATTTATTTACTGCAGTTTATTTTGAGTTTTGTCAGCCTTGAGAAGTTTACAAAGACTTACTTTGCAAACACTTCGGAGCAGTGCAGTTTTTAGCTCAACGAGGTCTCCTTTGGGTGGGTCTGCTAAAAGATAGCCATCAACCACTGCCTTTCATTACAGCTCCTATTGAGATTAAGGAAAGAATGATATCACATAGAAAAAAAAGCCTAGCATTCCTTGAAGGAAAGCATATCGCCCATCTTATGTTGAGAAATGATAAAGACGTATAGTTTTGGCAAAACTTGAAAAGAACATAATGCTCAATCTTATGCAGTATTGTGAGATGTCACGCTCAGTGTTGTGAATAACTCTCAACTATTACCGTATCAAACATTAGCTCAGTATATGTAAATGTGAATCAAGCAGTGCTGGGCAACGCTAATCCAAAAATTAGTTCCGCTATTTCTAAAACGCTTCTTAATTTATTTAGGTCCGCAATTTCAAAAGCGCTTATGTCTTAGCAAAGCTAGCGGAAGCTAATGCTAAAGCGCTAACGTGCAAATGGCGAACTACTTTTTTTAATCCAGCAGATTTGACCATTTTGTGAAACGGTTAAGCTCAGAAACCCTTGTGCTATAAAGTCAGCTAAGAAATATATTTTTTCTCAGCAAAGAAATAATTGTTTTTACAGTGTTTTCTTGTAAAGTCCTTCGCTTCTGTGGCCGGTCGCCATTTTGAGCAGGGCAAATGGCGAACTACTTTTTTTAATCCAGCAGATTTGACCATTTCGTGAAACGGTTAAGCTCAGAAAAACCTTGTGCTATAAAGTCAGCTAAGAAATATATTTTTTCTCAGCAAAGAAATAATTGTTTTTACCGTGTTTTCTTGTAAAGTCCTTCGCTTCTGTGGCCGGTCGCCATTTTGAGCAGGGCAAATGGCGAACTACTTTTTTAAATCCAGCAGATTTGACCATTTCGTGAAACGGTTAAGCTCAGAAAAACCTTGTGCTATAAAGTCAGCTAAGAAATATATTTTTTCTCAGCAAAGAAATAATTGTTTTTACCGTGTTTTCTTGTAAAGTCCTTCGCTTCTGTGGCCGTCGCCATTTTGAACAGGGCAAATGAGGCGCTGACGCGTCGCGTAGGCCGCTGAGAAACATCCATAAGTTCACCCTCCATGTTAAAAACTCTTCGTCTGACTCTTCGAAAACAAGCAATAAGGCTGCAGAGTAACACACTGGCTGCTAACTGCTATAGAGAGAGCGCTCTCTCTAGCCCCCCTTAGGGCGGGGACCGCTTTTTTTCACGGACCACATCCGGCGCTGACAGGATATGGTCTGTGAGCAGTCGTCCGGTTGATTTAAGAGCCCGTAAATAAGTTTTTTCGTTTTTACTGATAGATAATTAGTTATTAGCGGTACTGCATTTTAAATAAAAATAGCGCAAATCCGCTTATGAATTATAAAAGTTAGTCAATCCGCTATAGCGTTAATAAATTGTTTAGGTCCGCTATTAGCGTATTAGCGCTTTAGCGCTCCCTAGCGGTCTGGTGCCAAACACTGGAATCAAGTGTAGCTATTTTTGTTTTTTAGGTTGCATTAGGTTGATTCAAAAAGCTAATAGACATCCAATAGCGACTTTCTGCAAGTTTCATTGTATAGGTTCAGTCGTTCTTGAGATATTATGGTAACAGACACACACATGTCCGGAGCCATTAGGCCTTCGGCTTGAGGCAGCGGATGATAGATTTGCTGAAAATTTACAATGTCTTGCAAAGTTTAAACCAAAGTGTTTTTTTCTCTTTTCTTCTGTTACACAGCTGCTCCACAGTTCTTTCCCACCTTCCATCCCCCTGTGCCAATCGACGACAGACACACCCAGGGACGCTACATCTATGAGCCATCCCCCATTCCCCCTCTTCATATGTAAGTGTCTCAAAGTGATCACACACCCTCAAGCTACAAGCCTCACGACACAAATATTGCTGACGGCATTCGGCTGATAAAAATCTAGCTCCAAAACTTCCTTCCTCTTCAGGGCATCTATTCCTCGTGGGTGCCTCTCTCTTTGCCTTTCAGGATCAAAGGATGTGGCCTCTCTGCGTGCGCAACATGATCCGCATGTCAGAGACACGCAAATGAACATGTGTCAGAGATATGAAAATAAGAGCGGGGCGATGGGGGAGCCTGGGCGCACGCGATTCTCGTATGAGCAATGATCAAGCCCTGTCAAGAGGAGGATGCAATGCCTCTGCTGACAGATGGGCTCCTGGAACAAACTGTTGCACCTCATCCCGTCACACTCACGTTCAGTCGATCAAGTACTAAGTCAGGTAAATCACTGATCAAGTACTAAGTCAGGTAAATCACTGATCAAGTACTAAGTCAGGTAAATCACTGATCAAGTACTAAGTCAGGTAAATCACTGACCAAGTACTAAGTCAGGTAAATCACTGATCAAGTACTAAGTCAGGTAAATCACTGACCAAGTACTAAGTCAGGTAAATCACTGATCAAGTACTAAGTCAGGTAAAACACAGATCAAGTACTAAGTCAGGTAAATCACTGACCAAGTACTAAGTCAGGTAAATCACTGATCAAGTACTAAGTCAGGTAAAACACAGATCAAGTACGAAGTCAGGTAAATCACTGATCAAGTACTAAGTCAGGTAAATCACTAGCCTGGTTAAAACCACACCCTGTCCTTCACTTCGCTTCAGACAAGGTCTGGACTTTTTCCATAGAGAAACGATTCTTGCTGGAGGCGTGGGCTCTGCTGAGGAACAAAACCATTGGATATTTTGAACAGGGAAAGCATTCTGCTCCCTCCCCTCAGAGCCATCCCCCGTGCTCTGGTGAACTTGACTGACAACTGCTCCGCCTCCTGCTGCAGCTTTTCTCTCGCTGCGCAAATTCTGTGTTTATATGTTAAAGCTAGGGTCTGCGATATTTGAACACTCTGGGACTCTCTGGGACTTAGAAATATTTTCAGCGCAGAAAAGCATTCTGCTCCCTCCCCTCAGAGCCATATATGGCACAGTCCGAGCTCTGCTGAACTTGGGATCTGCTCCGCCCCCTGCTGCTCTCTGCTCAGAACCACTGCGATATTCTGTGTTTATGGAAATAAAACCTTCTAATAAAATAAAATAAAAACATGGAGCGCTAGTCCTACAACACAAAATCCAGCAGACACCAGCAGAGGTTCACGAAGCAACGTTGGACATGTTTTAATTCGCTCGTGACTTCCTCATGTCGCTGCGCTGCTGGTCTGGAATGTGTGGAATGCTTCACCTCCTCCTGTCTGCGCTGCGATATTCTGTGTTTATATGACAATATAACTGTTTAAAAATTTTAATAAAACCACGAATCACTCATCCTACAACACAAAATCCAGCAGAAATCATCAGAGGTTCACAAAGCAACGTTGGACATGTTTTAATTCGCTCGTGACTCGTGACAAATCCATTTCCTCATGTCTGTCAGTGCAGGATGAAGCGATCACTTGGCTTTTGGCAAAAAAACTAAATAAAAGTCCAGCTCTGGGATAAAGAAGGGATATTTAATACATTTTGTGTCACATAAAAAACAGTCCTGCATCGCTTTGCAATCCTTTGAATGAGAACGAGCTGCGGCTGGGACAGGTGGGGGCGTGGGTTGGGGCGTGACAAACAACTCTGTTTTTATTGGCTGTCAGTGTCCTGGTCACTCTTGTGTTTTCAGTGTTTTTATAAATGCTGATAGAGAAGCAAGGGGACAATAGATTTTTTCAGAGATTACTTTGTCTAACATCAGTTTGTCTGTAGATAGTGACTGAGTGAAGAAATATGTTAAAAATATATTGTTTGAAAAGTTACAGACTACATTACAATCTTACATACTATACCTTTAATAAAACGTTTTAATAAAATACAATAAAACCATGGATCGCTGGTCCAGCTCACCAGAAGACCAGAAAATCTGATGGGACTCGGTCAGCAACGTAAAACCCGAGTTTAATTCTCGTGACAGCCATTTCCTTGTTCATTTCAGCGGAGGGAGAGAAGGAGGAGGGCGCGAGCGATCACTTGACTTTTGGCCCAAAAAACAAAAGAAAACTCCAGATAAGGGATTAAGAAGGGGAAATTAATAAATTTGTGTCACATATAAAACAGTTCTGCATCGCTTTGCATCGCTTTGAATGAGAACATGCCGGTGCTCGCTGACTGCGCGCTGGCAGAGCCCTTTTATAGGGCTCTGCGCGCTGGGACAGGTGGGGGCGTGGGTTAGGGTCCAAAACTCCGTCCCTTCTGTTCTCTGATTGGTCCGAACAAAAATCTACCGGAGAAATGGTTGTTAATGAGAGAAGTCCCAGACTGTGCAGTGAAGGGAAATGAGAATTGAGCGGAGCTGTGCAGGAAGGCGAGGGCCAGGCTAGTAAATCACTGATCAAGTACTAAGTCAGGTAAAACACAGATTCATTCTCGTTAGTAGGACCAGTTGTTTGGTCTGAATCGGACAACCTTTCTTCTTCTTCTTCTTCTTTTAGTTTAATGGCGGATTGCAAACAACTTTCAGGTGCATACCGCCACCATCGGACAACCTTTACTGTAGTTGTCTTGTATGTCCGTGGAGTGATTCTGGTGGTACTCACCAGGTCAACGGAGAACTTCAGAGCACTTCAGCTCACTTTTCTCAACCTCTTCAACTCTTTCTTTTGCCTCCCCTGATCTTCATCATTTGTATTCTTTGCATCCGTACCCTGAGTACTGCAAGGAAATGCTTCATTGTCCTTGCGCTGCTTGTTTCCTGGGAAAAGACACGAAGGAAGCGATCATTTCGCGACAAGGACAAATTGGACGGGGCAGCTACTTGGGCCGCATTATTTTTGATGTTCTTCATCATTATCAACTCCACCCCCCTACCCTCCTTTCTCCTCCTCCTCCAAGAGTCATATCTCTCCCTTGCTGATGTGCCACTAAGCATAATGAATTTTTTATGTACCCCCTCCACCTCCGGTCCACCGCACCTCTCAACCTCTCATTCTCCTGCTTCGGCAGAAGAAGAAAGGAAGGAAATTTAAAAAAAAGAGGGAGGTGATTGATGCCCTGTGTCACCGCAAAACAAAATGGCAAATATAATTTAGTATTTAGCTTATGTGGAGATAATGGGCGCGAACACGCACAGTCGATGCAGGCTCAAACAAACTGTTGGGGCTTGTTATCCGTCAGGAGCGCTTTGGAATGACGTGGAGCGCAGGTTAGGGAGGGAGGAAGAAAAATGAGTAGAGGGACAACACTGAGCCGGGGAATTGAATTAAGTGGGGAAGAAATTACACAGCGGCTGTGTCTTCAGTCACTCCGTTTGGACAGGAGTTACCTGCCAGTGGAGATACGGTCATGCTCTGCCGCGTTACTTAAGGCCTTTTTATCCAAACCATTAAGCTTTGAGCTGTTTAATATGACACGCCACGTTGAGGGAAACTATTTGTCATGATTATAAGGCGGCTGTTCACTAGCCAGACCTATTAAAATTGACTCTGTGAGCACACTGTCATCCACTTTATCTACGAGCTTACATGCTCAAACCTTCTTTTGAGCCTAGAAGCAATATTGCACGCTTGATTAAAAAAAGCAGCACCGAGTTCCCCGGTGAGAAGAAGCACTCATCACACGCGGTATTACAGAAACCACCTGATGGCAAATTGGAGTTAATTGTGCGCCCAGGTTTCGTGCAAGTTCGAGCCGTGGCTGAACTTTTACGAGCAGCCAAAAACCAAATCTCTGCCAGCACTTGAAGCTTCATGCTCCGTTCAGTATTGCTCCTTGTAGCCGTTTCGAGGGGAAAAAAAACGGCCGTCGATGTTTAGCTGTCGTTTCAGGGAAACAGAGAACAAGAGGCGGCTTATGGAGAAATATTGAATTGTTTTAAGACAAGTTCTCCTCCGTGTGCAGAATTAATCGTTATTAGCCCTCTCAAAGATATGCCTAAGTACACAGGGACCATTATTGCAGTACTTCCCCATGCAACCTCTCATTACGGCCTGTAATTACAGTTGGGTTAGCCCCGCGGCAGTTCCATCAATCCCGTCAGCTTCCCCCCGCTGCGCGCACAACCCAACCACCGCCGAGGCTACCGAAGCTGGATAGAAAAACACCGCAAATGCCCAGCAGCTTGTTTTCTCTCCACCACCACGACACATCCACCATTCGCACGCGGCAAATGAACAGAATCACATCCTATTACTGTGAAGGGCCTAATTGAAACATGTTTATTTATGGCCCTCGTTTTCAGACAAGGAGCGGGCGTTAGCTGCGCAGCTAACAGGCTCCAGCGATATGAGGCGGTGGAATTAAATTAAAAGCTCATAAAATGAAATATGCTCTGTATTAGCTGTTTGACACTTAATTTGCCTTCAAATGAGCAGAGGAAATCACAAATTAACTGTCCTTTGTTTTGTTTTTTGCCTTCTTTACCTCACCTCTCCTCTATTAGACAAAGGAGAGTGCAATTACAGACAGGGGCTAATTTTTTAGTTTATGAATTCTTGTGGGGAAGGTACCAACGTGCCATTATTAAAGCCTTGGGTTCAAGGGAGGGGCTGGGGGTACTACCTTCTCTACTTGAAAACTTAGTTGTCTGCATGAGAGAAAAGCACTTGAAGAGTTTCAACAACCTGAATTACCGTATTTTTCGGACTATAGGTCGCACCCGAGTATAGATCGCACCATCCAATTATTACCAAAGAATTGGAAAAGTCCATATATAGGTCGCACCTGAATATACCATACCATACCATACCATTTTATTTATAAAGCACTTTAAACAGGAACAAGTCCACACCAAAGTGCTGGACAAACAAACACGCAACAGGCAACACAGAATATAGTGTTATATAGTGAATATAGTGTTACCCAAGAATATAGGTCGCACCTACGTCAAAATGTGGACCGTGTTTAGCTCTGCTGCAAATGTCTCTTCCACAGGAGCGCACAGCAAGGCTTTTAAGAAGATTAACACTTAAAAACAATTAATTGTTTGATAAAAAAAATTATAGCAAATATGCGTCTGAGCTGAACTTCTCTTTAAAGACCATGTAAAGTGAAATTAAATGTGTGTTTTTAGTTTGTCACATGGCATAAATATGTGTTATTAATCACCCATTTAAATCTGACTGATTAAAAACATTGTTTTCCTTATAAAATNGGTCGCAGGCCATGAAAAAATGATAAAAAGCCACGACCTATAGTCCGAAAAATACGGTAATCCCATTGACAAGTTTCTTCTGGTTTTCCACAAGAATCCGATTTAGACAAAGCTAAAATCCTACAATGATTCAAATCCAGCCAAACTTAACCCTCAGTTTTTTTCCCCCTCTGGTTGAAGACAACTTTCCTCTGAAAAGAGAAATACTGTAGCCACAAAGAAGATGCTTCCTGCTTAAATAAACACGTTGGTGAGTGAAAAGCAGACTCTCTGTGGGTCTCCCCTGCCACCACCATTGTGCAGAACTGGGCTTAATGGTACTTTTTTAAAGAATAAGTGGGGGGTGAAGACCCCTCCTTTCGTTCCAGCTCCATTGGGTGACCACAGGGCAGCTCAAAAACCAAACAGACCTCTCATAGAGCTCAACGCCTGGCTCTCAGTCACCCAGAGACCGTTCAGAACAAACAGAGGTATTCGTCAGAGTCAATTATCAGCCGCAGAGTTTACTTTGGAGTCTTGGGTCCTCGTGCTGTGAATGGGGGGCCACAAAAACCACAAAACCCTTACAGGATAAGCAATTGACTTGCAGCCATTTGATCGTTTACCATGTATACACTTCCAAAAGAGTTAGAGAGAGCTGAGTCAATTTAAGGGTCTGGAAAACTGTAAAAAGAGTCCTTTAAGGCTTTCTTTTTCTTTCAATGTGAATTTATGACATCATTTGAGGACTAGTGGTCAGTGCCGTGGTCTTATAATCTTGAGGCTGCAGGTTCGAGTCCAGGTTTGTCAGGAAGGACATCCGGTGTAAAAACAGTCGCCAAATCTTTTGAGACAAGTTTGCTCACTGTGGCGACCCCTGAAGAAATAAGCAAAGAAAGAAAAAAAGACCACATTACTGATTACAATTAAGAATTGTTGGAAAATACATTATTTTATAACATGCATTTCTTTTTTTACTATTGCCAATGTCAAGGGTGGTTTTATACCAGGCAGCAGCGGGCGATAACAAAGTCATGCTTTGCACGTTTAAGTGGAGAGTGTGTATCCATGTTCACCGCCTGTGTGGTGATTTTACTCAGCCGTGTGTTTGTTCAGCAGCGTGCTCGGCCTGATTCGAAAGGTTTCTGGAGTTGAGAGGGAAGAGCTGCTCCGTGCTTCACCACAGATTCAAATTCAGTTCAATTCAGTTTATTTATTTATAGAAAGCCAAGTCACAAGTCGTTTCAGGACACTGAACAGAAACATCCACATACAGTACATAAAAACATAATTTGTAAAAGTTCTCTACCTAAGCAAGACAGCAGTTTGCGTTGAATCTTCACTTTGTTGCGGTCTCCCATCCTGAGCAAGCACAAAGGCAACAGTGGAAAGGAAAAACTCCCTTTTAACAGGAAGAAACCTCCAGCAGAATCGGGCCAAGGATGAGCGACCGTCTGCTTCGACTGTCTGGGGTTTGAGAGGAACGGGAAGGAGAAACCAACAAAATGACAGTTCGGTTCATATTCAGTTCAGAAACAATCAAACAGGATGGAGTTTAAGGCGGTGTGAGTCGTCGATTCAGGTGTGCACCAACACTGAACTGCCTCAACACCTTCAACTCCATCTCAGAGAGTCCCAGCTGGTTCACACGGCGTTGGTGCAGCGTTTTCCCCTCGCTGCCCTCACCCGCAGTGTTTTCTTCTGAGACGTGCGCCGGCTTCTCCGGGTACAGTATTTACATAAACTGTTGTCACAGCGCCCAATCTGGTGCACTGAGGAGCGGCGTGTTGCTTAGCATAAAGACTGCAGTCTTATCTTAACACCTCCTTCCAGATGGGACGAGGCAGAGCATGGCAATACTCTCTCTTTCTCTCTCTCTCTCTCACACACACACACACACACATATGCACGCACACATGCACGCACACAGTGCAAAAACAATAGGAGTTGGTGAAGCTTTTATTATGGCTGGAGGGGAGCCGTTTCATCCATGGCTATTCATGAGATCTGGTTTAAGGTCCCATTTGATTATTTATTTGACAGTTTTAAAGTGTAAAACTGCACTTAATTGGTATACAGGTAGCCCTCGACTTACGACGAAGATCCGTTCCTGCGCGGCGGCGTAAACCAAATTTCGACGTAAGTCGAAATATACGTACATACTGCACCATATACATGTACAGTACTGTATTTCTAAGCACTTAGCCTATCCTAGCACAGTACCCTACATAATTATCAAAAAACACATACATTTGGGAGCCATAATAAAGGGAAAAAATAGTTATGGCCTTCTGGGATGCTGCTGAAGCCGTATTTCTCCGTCCATCTGCCGTATTCTCCATTCGTTTACGACGTAAAACCGCCATCCAGCTCGGTCCATCCTCCGTATTCTCTATTCGTTTACAACGTAAAACCGCGTTCACAGTACAGTTTTGTTTTGTTTTTTGAATGTCCAGAGGACCAGACTTAGCTTTTTTAGAGAGTGCAGTGCAGCATTCTTCCGCCGCTACGTTTACTACGTAAAACCGGAAACTGCGTAACTCGGCTTTTCAAAATAAATTTTCAAAATTTTTATTTTTATTTTTAATGGGAGATGCGCCGTAACCACGAAACGTCGTAACTCGAGACGTCGTAATCCGAGGACTTGTATTTTGATTTGCTCCTCAATTTTATCAGCATATTTATAACCTTATATCGTTAAATATGGGAAATTATGTCTGTCTTGTGCATGCACGCTTGTTTGTCTGTTAGTAAAAGATCTCATGAACTACAGGGAAGATTTCAATGAAACTCTCAGAGAGTAATTATCCGATATATTTTTGTTTAACTTTCGGGCTCAACTTGAGTCAAGATGGCTACCACAGCTAACAGATATCAGCAAACACAAAAATGACTACTGTATTGTGGTACAATGTTTTATTGTAACTTGTTTTGAAAGGCTCAACAGGAAGTGTTGATTGTCGGTGGACTCGACAGCCTGACGTCTAAAAGAATGGCGCGTGGATTATAAAAAAAAATAGTTTGAGTTGCTCTACAACATGCCACTTTAATCCTTAAGTCCCAAACACAACATGGTGTCAGAAGTGGGATGTGGGACACACGTTACAGAGATTTGGGGTAAAATTTGGTGTGGTGGTAACTGAGACTGATCCACAACAGACTTAGCAACTCAGAGTGCGAAGAGATCTCACAAAGCTTTTTTTTTTAACTTGGCATAAACTGATGAAGTCTGTTAGCAAAATATGTCATGAACCAGTGAATGGATGATAATGAAACTCAGAACATAATCATGGATGGTACATTACAGCTAGATAACTTTGGGAGTCACCAGGATTCATGATGACACATACAGATTATCGCAGATTACCGGTAGTGACATTAGCAAATACATAAAAGACTACAACTTTGGTGATATTACAAATATCAGCTGTAATTTGGTATGGTAGTTGCTGAGAGTAATCGTTATCACATACTTTAAAGTCATGTAAGAGCTTTGTTAGAGATTTTGACAAGCAAGGCAGAAAAATGAGTATATTTATTTTAGCTTCTCTCGATTTTATAGTAAATTTTTAACAATTTTTACAAGTACCCTGATGCATGCTCAATAATCCAGGTAGAAAAATCTAAAAAAAAAGCTAAGTCTGGTCCTCTGGACATTAAAAAAAAAAAAAAGCAAAAAAAATTGTAGAAACATTTCGTCTTTCATCCGAAATACTTCCTCAGTCTGAGTCAGGTCTGAGCTGAACTTACGAAATGTTTCTACAATTTTTTTTCTTTGTTTTGTTTTTTTGAATGTCCAGAGGACCAGACTTACCGGTAGCTTTTTTTTCCCACATCTTGTTTTTGCACCCCCAAAAGCAGGTTTGTCAGTAATAATCACACAATTTGAATAATGTCTCTCCTAACACCACATACAAAGTGAAGCTATAAATTACGCCACAAACCCTGGATTATTTTTTCATCACGTTTGATAATCTGCGTCCAGATACGGCTCCTGTCACCAAAACGCAGAGGCACAAAGACGAAGGATGCTTTTTCATCGTCCTCTCCAGCTGTCCAAAACCCATTCTGTGTGTGACTTCACGGGTCACCCCACTGTAGTTGCTCTCCTTCCCTCCTCCCCTCCGTCTTTAATACTTTCTCTATGGAG
>JBBPBX010027271.1:0-22751 GCA_038048925.1 Garcialebias charrua | reverse complement strand
GTCGCTTGCTTCATGATTAATGGTGTTTATTCTTGACAGAAGCCTCCTTTATTTATCTGCATTGCAGCTTCACCGATACTATCAGTCACCTGAATGAAAAATATTCAGTCATACCAATTTTGCAGCATAATTGAGTAGAGTCACTTCCTTTCAGCCCCCCCGCCCCTCCTCTTTTTTCCCCTCTTTGCTCTTCCTCTCTATCTGGCAGCCTTATCATCACCACAGTAATTTTTGCGCTGCGTTGTTTGATATGGAGAGGCTGACTTTAGCCGTATTTGACATAAAGCCTCTTCAATTTTCACAGGAGGGGAAAAAATAGGAAGGGGAAGAAAGAAAGTTGTGCACCACTCTGCAGGGGAATCTACCCCCCTTCTTTTTTTTCTGAGGCAATTTCAGGATTTAGAGAGAAAGGAGATAAATGGCTAAGCAGAAATGTGGGCAGATTGAAGTTACAGTATATCTATTTTTTTGGTAATACACCAGTTGCAGAAGCCTAAAAGGCCGGTGGAGTCGTTTTTTTTTTTTCTTCCCTTCAGCCTGTGCACAGGTCCGTGATATTTTAAGGCACCTGATGGATCCAGCAGGTTGAAGAAGAAGAAAAAAATGGAATTTGGCACGGCTCTGACAAGGCCTGTAAAGGTTTAAGGGTTGAGTCATTACTTGTGGAGATCCGTTAAGACATGCTTCAAAATTCTGCTACGAATCTGTGTTTGCACTCCCTCTTAGTTATTAAATATCAAATCCATTTTTTTATGTTTTCTTTTAATCCCCTTTAAATGGTTCAGTAGCTCTTAAAGGCTAATAGTTGTGGGGAATTAACACTGTTCTGATCCCTTAATATATTTTTCATGTGAATCAATTTCCACCTTGTTATTTCTTCAATAAATATACATATTTGTAGTTGAAATACCTGCATGTCTGTAAGCTTAAATAAAATAGTGCGTTAAATAAAAGCTTTGAAAAGCAGGTAGTTTAGAAGAAAACATTAATCTCCAATGCGAGGCCTGCGAATTTGCAAGTGTTACACATTAGTGGATTGGATTTTCTACACGCGAGTCATTTAACCCCCTCTTCATGTTTGAGATCTCAATTTGTAGCTCTCCCATGGAGCACAATGGAAAACCAGGTCTGAAGGGGAGAGATAACAGACAGGTGCCAACAGCTTCGTGCGACTGTGTGTGCAGCCACGCTTTAATACACACACACACACACACACACAAATAATCACTCACACACACGGGTTGGAAACAATTTAATCTTTGAGCAACCCTATTGTTTTATCTTGTTAATTTTGTTTTGTTGTCACCATTCTAGGACTTTTTTTTTTTTTCACTTAAAAATCTGAATAAATTTAAATTTTTATTAAATTGTGATTTATTAGGGCTCACGGTTTCGTTTTCATCTTATACATTTGAATGTTTTTAGCTTGCAAAAAATGCTTCCAACTCAGCATTTCAAATTCAGTATTTCTAGTTTTTATTCTTTGGGCAATAATATTTTCAAGTGTGGGTCATAAAATTTAATTTGTATTACTAAAAAAGTTCCATATTCCCTTTAAAAAAAATCATATAGTTTGATCAAAGCCTGTAAATGTGTGTTTTTGAGCCCAACATTTTTTAATTTTAATTTAAAAATTATAATTTATTTCACATTGATCCACTAATTATTGATCTCAGTCTTCTTCTTTGCCTATACAGGTGGTCCCGACTTACGAACGAGTTCCGTTACTACGCACGTTCGTAAGTCGAAAATTCGTAAGTCGGAACCACACAAGCCGCCACTGATACACGTACATGTACGGTAATGAACAGTTACCAAGTTACCAAGCACTTCGCCTATCCTAACACAGCTACATAATTATCAAAAAACACTTACAGTTCAGGACTAAAAATAAAAAATTAATTTCTTACTTTGAGCTGGTCAAGCCTGTCTCGTCTTTTTGCATGTTAGCTCTTGCACGTCCGAGCTCCGCAACTTCGTGCTGCTTCACGCGGTCCAAACTGTTTACAGGAAGGACTGTTAGCATGTTAACTCCATACATTTGGAGCCAGAAAAAGAGTTAATAACTTACTGAGAGCCGTTTCTCCGCGGCGTCCATCCAAAGCAAGCTGCTCCGCGTTAGCATGTTAGGCCCCGCCATTAGCAGCGCCCGTTAGCATTAGCCCCGCCAAGGCTGCTGCAGCTGTTTGTCCGCGTTTTCGCATGTTAGCTCGGTGTCAAGACAACATCTTAGGCTGCCAGGCGGACATAGAGGCGAGCTCCCGGCCGCCGCCCGTCGGCTCCATGTCCCCGATGGGGCGTTAGCATCCAACCGTCCATCCTACTTCCGGCACTCGGCGAAGCAAGTCGCATCTCTTTTTGCTCCTCTCCCCCCTAAGCTTTCCTCCTCCCTGCTTTTGCATTTTGTCTCGTCTTTAACTCTTCAGCGCTCACTCGAACCAATTTGGAATGGATTTATTTACGTGGGCTGTTTCCTCTACTGATAAAATTTTTTCAACGAAGCACACCGGACCAGGTGAAGCGGCTTGCCCCTTCGACACGCATGCGGTGGGATACACTATGGACTCGTGGCCAATGTGTCTGACCGTTCTCTCTGTCGAAGACGTTGAAGTTTTGTGGATTATTGGAATATTGGTGGCAGTTGCTCTGCTTTTTGGGATCGGCAGATGTTTTCTGCTACTGGAAGCTGAGGAAGGCTACTGCGGCGATCAACGCGCTGGCGAGACTTCCTGCTCAGCAAGATTCTTTGGTCCGGGCTATGACCTCAACGTCCCAGCTGTTGTACGAGCTGAACCGCACGATGGGAGCAGCGGTGGACAGCCGCAGACCTGCAGTGCGTTTTGGGACTTGTTTACAGCCGTCCGGGCTCAATCAGGGCACAGATGGGGATTTGTAGCTCAGAACCTCACATGATTTGGCGATTTGGACCTGAACAGCACCTGGACTTGGAAGGTTGCAGTCAAAAGTACACTGTGGCCTGACCTGAAAATAAATAAAGCGACTAATCTAATCGGGACTCTGAGCGACCTTGAAAAGAAGGCTGTCTGCAAAACTTCTCCTGGAGTCGAATAATAATAATAATAATAATAATAATGAATTCAATTTATAATGCACTTTTCATTAATGAAAATCTCAAAGAGCTGTTGAGAACTTGCTGCCCTCCCCCCCACTACCCCCAGAGGTCTCTGTGTGTGTGTTTGGATGGAGCCGAGCTGAGCCATCTGCAAGACTGTGCTTATCTGAAATGATTACTCACGGACTAAATCTCCCTGCTTGTCGTCATCACATGCAACATGTCTTGTCTTTATTCGTGCTAAAGCTGGTAGAGTTTTTTGGACTTTATCATAGAGTGTCCTAAGACAAAATGTGATAGATTCTTTTTTGAATACCATGATTACCCGACTGTATGTTCCTTTTTCCATATCTGATTGTTGGCGGCGCGGTTTTATACTGCTGCGGCTTCCGTGCGTACGTCCCTCTTAGGATGGTGCGTGCGCCAATTGCAACACTTTGTACCTTGGTGCAAATATGCCAATAAAGATATATTCTATTCTATTCTACAGCAAGGCTTGTTAGAATGTTAGCTTGTTGCTACTCTGGTCCGGCTCGCTGTCTGCTGCTTCACGCGGTCAACAGTGTTGTTTTGCTTCGCCCATCCGTTCCTCCACAAAGCCACCGTTCATCTCCAGATCATGTATCCGAGCACAGGAACCTCTGATCGGACAAAGCCGGCTGTCAAGGCTGGAGCTACGAGGCTGGAGCTAACTGGCTAAGGCTAAACTCGTGGGCACTGCCGAAAACTGACTACCAAAAACTGTCTGAAACTTCCGCAAACTTGGTAAATCGGCTTAAAAATTAATAATAATGTATTAATATTAATAATACATTATTTATAAAGCCATTTAAAACAACCACAGGTGCAAGAAAGTGCTGTACACATGAAATCAAGAACATTTAAACACAATTTTTTTTCATATTTTTATTAATATGATTGTTTGTAAAGTCGGAACGTCGTAAGTCGGGGACCACCTGTATTTTATATTTAATGAAGAGCTACACTGTAAATCTATAATATATGATTCCTGTGATTTATTAGGAGTATACATGTTTAAGCAGTTTGATGGGTGTGGTGGATTGATCCATTTTATGGGCTCCTCAGTTGGTTTTCTTAACAACTTTCTTTTATTTTGGTGTGAATTAGTTTGGTGAGAATCTATGTGTCAAGATGTGATATCTTGCAGCGCCACCTTGTTTCCTGAACCTGTAGTTTCAAAAAGAGCTTCCCCCTAGAAAGCACTATTTAAATGTAGTTTTTATGATTTATTAAAAGGAGTTAACAATTTTAAAGGTGCTGCAGAAAAATCTTTTTTCAGTTTCAAACACTAAATGTCTCTTTTTCACGTTTTTCCCAACTCAACTTGTGCCCTGCAGACGTCATGCTGAAGCCGTGTAGAAATGTGGAATTTCCATTACCGTACTCTGATCTCTGGGCTCCAGACCCTACGATCCCACTCTGGGGGCCAGTTATAGCAAGTAACGAGACCGAGGGAACAGGGTCATAAATCCTCCCCAACTCCCCTCATTTTCCATCCTCTCCTTTTCCTATCCCTCCCTTCTTTTCCGTCTTCCCTTTGGAGTCTCCTGCTGGAGTAAATGATTGAAGGGAACCCAAACAAAACGTGAAAAATTACCATGTTTTGTTACAGGCTGCTTTTAAGGATGGCTGGGGTTCACACACACACACACACACACAGAAAAAAAATCATTTACAGTATCTCACTTATCGCATATGGTGTCCATTACATCTAGCGTGGTAGGGAACAGTTTCATCTAACAACATTGTTTGAAGCATGGGCCACAAAGATGTCCCCTCACTGAGTTTGTCTCCCATGATACCTCTCGTCTCTTCGAGGGGACATCAACTTTGAAGTGTTTTACGCTGCGATTGTCCGGTGGGAGCAGAGTCACACACTTGTTGCATGCCCATCATCTCTTTGACTGATCTGCGGAAGTGATATTTACTCAGTTAGGAACGAACGTTTAGTTTTGTAGGACTGCACAAGGCCAAAGGAAGAAAAGTTTCCCAACGTGTGCTCGTTAGGAACGCCTCATTTATTTGCACGTAAGTTACACAGCGTCATGTCTCGTCCTCCATTGGGTCCGTCCAAAATTTCCACAGGTCTGTGTTTAAGCCGCCCAGAGCTTCATCAAGCCCGACTGCGGCACCATCCAATGCATTCGGCCCCCTTTATGATTAAATATCAAGGAACTCCACTTGACGTTTTATTAGCCCAACAAGATGGATGGAATGGCCAGAATAAAGTAGGCTGTGTCTGTTCACTTTCTCACCAGCGCTTGCCTTTCTTCTGTCCGGCCTTTCTCTCCTTCCTCTCTTCTACAAGAAGAAGTATGTGTTAGGAAGGAAAACATGATGGATTTCACTTTGAAAAGGAGACTTTCGCTGCTGAGAAGGCAACATATATTCCTGTGCTTTCCATGTGATGCTCCATGTGCTTCTTCCTCAGCCCCTCCACTTTCTTGCCCCCCTCCTATTTCTTCTTTATTGTTGTACCTCAGGTCTCTGTCTAAAGCATTAACCATCTCCAGCTGCGTGTCTCTGCTGTCTTGTAGCGCCCCGTATTGTTTGGGATTTGCTCAGGTCCATCCATGAGGCTGCTCATTGCTTCAGCACAGTGTGACGTGGTGAACTGAGGCGAAAGCGGGGTGGGGAGGGTGGAGGATTGTGCGGCATGGAGCCTCCTCTTGGACACAGTCGTTCTCCACGCCGCCACCTCACCTGTAGGTTGCACCCTGATGCTCGGACACGTGCGCTCATTACCTGACTTGACGGGCTGGGAAAGGCGATTGGGTGTGGAACCTGAGTCTTGTTTGGCTGCAGGCGCCGGCTGAATGTTTGTGTACAGGGCAGGCATCGGGGCCATCGAGACAAAGCTTGAGAGCAAAGAAGAAAGATAGATGTGCTTCCTCTCTGCTTTCAGAAGTTTAACACTTTAACACCCAGGAGTCCCCTCTAGTTTTCTCTTTAGCCTGAGGCATGCCAGAGGAACTCACAATACTGACTGAGATCTAATTCCACCTGTGTTTACTACGGTGGCCCTAAGGTGTAAATGAACAACATTTGAAGAAACGGAATTACATTTGAAAAAACACAACAAAAACACAACAACATTTGAAAAAATGAAATTACATTAAGCCAAAACGGAAGTGGCTCGAATCACATTTGAAAAAAAAAAAAACAGAATCACATTCTGTCTTTTCTAATGTGATTCTGTTTTTTCAAATGTGATTCTGTTTTTTCAAATGTAATTCCGTTTTTTCTAATGTGATTCTGTTTTTTCTAATGTGATTTTGTTTTTTCAAATGTAATTCTGTTTTTTCTAATGTGATTCTGTTTTTTCAAATGTGATTCTGTTTTTTCAAATGTAATTCCGTTTTTTTAATGTGATTTTGTTTTTTCAAATGTAATTCCGTTTTTTCTAATGTGATTCTGTTTTTTCTAATGTGATTTTGTTTTTTCAAATGTAATTCTGTTTTTTCAAATGTGATTCTGTTTTTTCTATGTGATTCCAGCCACTTCCGCTTTGGCTTAATGTAATTTCATTTTTTTCAAATGTTGTGTTTTTGTTGTGTTTTTTCAAATGTAATTCCGTTTTTTTCAAATGTTGTTCATTTACACCTTAGGGCCACCGTAGTTTACTCTTTTGCTTTCAAAAAAGGGGCCTGCAATCAAGTACATACTGTATTTGCATTGCAGAAACGAAGGCAAAATGTTGCATTCAAAGCGATTGGCCCATTTGTAAATGGCAACATTAAGCTAAAAATAAAAGACTTGAGCCTCCGCTGGAAAATTACAGGGGGGGAAAAAATGCAGTCTCCGTTTGTGCAATTTCACTTTCATGTTTCCATTTTCTTGCTATGATTCGTTTTGATAGACGTTCTTATCTCAATGGCTGAAAATTACACTTACCGGTAATTGCAGTGCGGAAAAAAACGGGTTTCAAAACAAAACATTACAATAAAAAAGTGCTGCTGCATGGANNCCCCCCAACAACAATTTAGAACAAGAGCAAGGGAAAAGATGTGATTCTGTGTTTTCTGATAAAGTTTAAATTCCCATAACTTTGCAGACACAGCGTCTCAAGGCATTTGTTGTGTGTGACCCATCATGAGTGGGTTCCTTTGTAGGACACAGAAACATAAGCTGTGCATGAAGCTGTTGACACCTGGACTCGGTTGTTATGAGTTGGTCCTGTCACACACTTTGACTCCATGTTGATACATGTGTGTTGCCACTCCAGTGACGTGGAAACAATACCTGTCCAGGGCATGTTCCTTACATGTTTCAGCTGCTGCTTACATGTAGACAATGTGAGTGAGGTAAACGTGGTGGGCATTCTCCTGGATTGTGTGTGTGACTTCACACTGTATGGAAATGGCTGGTATGCCTCCAGAGGCATATCCCACTGAGAGGGGATCCTGAAGCCTGCCCAACCTCCTGAACCCACCCAGGTCTTTGAAGTCAGTGGGGTCACACTCAGAGACCTTGCAGCTCTGCTAGTGAATGCCTGGAAACCTCATTGTGCCCTTCTAGTTCTTCGTTGCCTCTGTCCATTCAGGAAAAAACGCTTAAAACAGAGACTGAGGACTGGAAAGGCTCTATATCTTCCCGTTACGGTCTGTGATCTTCGAAGTGCCAGCCTTTTTTAACAGTCAGCTCATTAAATTATTTGCTTTCACTGATGCACTAATATCAAGATAAATTATATATATATTAAACTTTCTATTTCAATGCAGCTGTTGTGTAACGTTTCCACGTCACTGAGTGGCAACACTTGCTCTTCTCAAGGGCAGGACGTTTCCTCTCGGTCTCCGCTTTGCTTTGTCTTGTCTGTGAAACTGTCTGAGAGCCTCTCTTCTTCAAAATCTTCCAAATCATAACTATGGACTTCAATTTGGTCAGTTGGTCCCTCAACACAACTGATAACATTTCTTCAAAAAGAAGACAGGCTGTAAGCGAGCCGATTTGCCCTGTTGGCATGCACACAGCTGGATATCTCATCGACTTGGAAGACTTGATGACGTGTCTATCTCTGCTGTCATCTGTGGATCTTAAGGACGCATATTTAATTGGATTTATGATAACTGGTTCCTGCTTTTTGGATTTGGCTGGTTCCTGGTCTATCGACACAAAAGGAAGACGTTGGCGGCTAATCTGGACCTGGTCAGGCTGCCTGCCTTACATGATGGCTTGGTTCATGTCTCGAGAATCCAGACTTTTGGCTGAATGGATTAGATCTTAGGGATTTTCTGAGGCACGTTCCATTTGTTTGGTCATTTTAATTTGGACATTTTCGGAAGCGAGTGGACCAACACAGACTGAAGGTAGATGTCATTAAAGTTCTGCCTGTTCCCAAAACAATCGTGTTTATCTGACATTCGGCTTCCCGACTGGCCTTGATAGGCCGTGTTATCTCAACACGCCTGCTGAAGTTTTGTAAACCAGATGCTCTCATCCCCCCCAAACCTGCTACTGAGGAATTCCATGGACTTTTCAGAGGAGCACAACTGAATAAACATTCTTTCATCATTTCAGGACTCTCACCTCTGGCTGACCTTGGCAGCTCCCGTCCCCCATTGAGTGTGCACAGATCTATGAGCTGGCTGCTCAACCGCCTTTGAGTCCCCTTTGCGTAATGTCGGCGTCATTATGTGCTTGTGTGCAAGACTTTTTTTCTTTACCACATTTTTGACCCTCAAGCAGAGGTCAAAAATGTGTTAGGAAGTTTTTTAGTCTCCAAACCCTATGTGTTATTTTTCACCACTTTTATTGTCTGTCCAACAGATCTAACTTGTAAATGAGTCTTCGAGACTCAATGTGACTTATCTGTTTAAATAAAGGTTGAATGAATGAATGAAAAACTATAACAGGTCCTAAAGCTGTAGCTACTAGCTATGTCAGCATGTTTTTTTATGTTTGCTCCTGAACAAATAATTATTTACCGGTAGATAAAACATTTGATAGTCAGTCAAAATATAAACTGTTCCCTTAAGGGTTGGGGTGATTTCTTCCATTAGGTATCTTGGTGTCTTGTTCATGAGTGATGGCTAGATGATGCAGAAAATGGATTGTGGTTAGCGGCTTCGTCTGCAGTAATGAGGGAGTTGCTCTAGTCTGTCATGGTAAAGAAAGATCTAATTCACAAAGGAATGCCATTGACTTACTGGTTTTTCTATATTCCAACCCAACCTATGGTCATATACAGTATCTTGTGAGCATAGGAATGACAAAAACAACAAAATCTTGAAAGCACATAGCTGAAACAAACTTCCTGTGTGATTCATCCTTATGGTGTGATCACACCGAACAGCGTTTCAACGGCAGGAGCGTCCAGCTTACATGCAAAGTCAATGGGGAACGCGCTTCCAGCCGCGTCTTGGCGTCGGGCGTCACGTCACGTGCGTGTTGAACGTGCTGGAAAGCGTTTTTCCGTGCACGTGAACCCGCGTCAGCCTCCAAAGCACGCCTTGACCATGCTGAAGATTTCGCCGTTCAAACGTTCAAACGCCGTTCAACTCTCCCTGATTGGTTGATCAGGGAGAGTCGGGGGGAGAAGAGAGGGGGTCAGGGGGAGAGTCCCTATGTGACGCGGAAACCAGTGACGCGGAAACGATTGCGCAACTATGTGACGTATTGTTTGTGGGACACAGAAAAAACCCGCGGAGTCATGGACTATGGAAGAGAAACTCATTGTAGCTGTGTGTTCGCGACAATTCCTTCACGACCAGTCAAGTCTGCTCCACAGAGACAGAAATAAAAAGCTCCTCGCCTGGCGGAGGGCAGTGAGGACTCGGTATACCGGTAAGCTCCTCCCACACACCCAGCAGCAGTTTCGCGTTCTGGCGTTCAGGTCTGGACACGCTGCATTCACAAGTGCGTCCACTTGCGTGCGTGACGAGCTTTTTGGAAGTTGAAACGCTGTTCGGTGTGATCACACCATTAGAGATAGGGTGAGGAGCTCAGTTGCCTGGGAAAACCTTGGAGTAGAACTGCTGCTCCTCCAAATCGAAAGGAGTCCCCTAACGTGGTTCTGATATCTGATTAGGATACCTCCTGGGTGGGTTCTTCAGGAGTTTTTTGGGTGCACATCCTGTCCGACCTTGCTGTCCCTCAGGAGGAACTGGAGAGTGTTGCTGAGGAGAGGGATGTGTGGGCTCTCCTGGATGGATGGTAAATAATAGCAATCTAAAAAGCTGGATAGTATTGAAAATCAAGATTCCATCACCGGAGGAAATGCACGTTCCCTATTTAACAAGACCCCCCCCCCAAAAAANNNNCTAAACTAAAGGGCTCAGCTGAACCAAACCGTCCATCCATTATCTTTACCTGCTTCTTCCATTTCGGGTCGCGGTGGGGTCACTGGTGTCCATATCCAGCTATCACTGTGCAAGAGGCCGAGGACAGTCCATCACAGAGACACATAGGGATAAACGAGACAAAGAACCATTCACTCTCTCACTCACACCTAGGGACAATTTAGAGTTACCAATTAGCCTAACATGCATGTTTTTGGTCTATGGGAGGAAACCGGTGTACTGTACCTGGAAAAAACCCATGCATGCACGGCGAAAACATGCAAACTCCACCAAGAAAGGTCCCCAGCTGGGATTTGAACCAGCAACCTTCTCGCTGAGAGGTGGCGGCTCTACCAACTGCGCCACCGTGCTACCCGCTGAACCAAACCACTTTTCTTTTAATTGATGTGAAGTGACAGAATAAATCCAAACCAAGTCTAATGCTAATTTTGCACTTTTAAAAAAGTGATTTGGATTAACACAGGATTCTTCCTTTGCCCTTCCATCACCTCTAAAACACTTTTTTTAATTAAATGACCTGACTATTTTAATGTCAATCAATTTTATACTTTAAAGATGGATTTTAGTAATATATCAGTCTCAATACTGGACACACACACTTAGCATGAGGTGCTCTTGTGATGAACCACAAAGTACCACTATAAGGCTTTTCATGAAGTAAACTTGAACAAAATAGAAAATTGGAATATACTTTGTGGCAAAACTTAATGAAGACTTCCCTGCTGAGCTGTCAATATTTTTGAATATCTGTTTGTGTCTCTGAGTGTCGGTCTTGTCTGTCTTCTTCCCCTCCTTGTCTCAGCTCCCTTTCCTCTCTCCTTGGGTCTCATCTGGCTCTGCTCCTATAGCCCTTTGATCTCATTGAAAGGGTTTGGAGCTCAAAGTGCTTCTGTTTCCTCTGTCAGGAGCCCTTCTTTTCCTCCTCTCCGGTTTAGGCTTTCAGAGTGTGGTGGCAGCAGCATTGTGCTGTTTGGATGGCTGGGTTAGGGGGCTGGGAGTGAATGAGGGGGGTGCGGGTATCCATGAGGTGGTGGGTCTGGGGTGGGGTTGGATGGGGGCAGTGGATGCGTGGTGTTGTCAACCTCAGTCAGCACAGGACCTGACACCTGACCCTGTTCCCTCCAAAACAAAACAAATTTTTAACCTCACTCAACCCCTTATGACTAAAATAATAATAAACATGCACTATAATTTCAGTGAATTTCACTAAATGTAGAAGCTGACTAACTCTTTGAAAGCAATACTGATCCTTAGAACTCCGATCAGACGGTGGCCAATTGAAGAAGACGACTCTTTTCAATTAGGCTTGTATAGGCCTGTCGCTTTAAACAATAAATCAATTAATCGCATGATAAATGAAAATGATCGACCTCATTTTCATTTATCGGCTATATAGTTTTTTTCATGTCTCTATCTTTTTACTGAAGACACTGGATGACAAAAGGATCAACTCCAGTGCTTTTTACTGACCCCTCCGTTGTCTTTAAAATCCATTTTAACCTCCAAAATTGCGTTTTTTGGACTGTTAAAAGTATCTAAACTGAGAAGTTAAGCTACGAGCTAAGCTAACAGGCTGACCTCGGGAAAAAACCTCTGTCTTGTTGAAGCGCCAAAATTCACGGTTGATACCTGTGCCTTCGTGTAAAAAGTTGTTTTTCTCTGCAAAAATAACCTGAAAACTTATTTACTGATTTTTTTTATTAAAAGCTTTGTGTGAAAAATGCTATGCTAAAGAGCTCAGACCACACCGAGCATCTGCCATTTTGAGAAACAAAAACAAATTAAGGAGATACAGCCCATGTCACATCAATCCCATTTTTCTTAGAGACACGTTACTCGCTCCCTCACTATCCATCCTTTGGTTCAAACAGTCTTATACTGCCATCAGGTGGCCAAAAAATTGTACTATACTCAAAACAAATTAACAAACATTTCTTCTTAAATTTTACAATAATTACTATTAATTGTCAAATTTCAAACAATATTATCGTTTATCGCAATAATTTCTGAGACAATTAATCGCCCAGCAAGATTTGTTCGTGACAGGCCTAGGCTTATAAATAGAAGAGTGTAATAATTGTGCGCATTACAGTACCCACTTTTGAAAGAGAAAAACGAGACATCACGGAGACCCAGAACTCACAAGAGACGATAAATTCCTCTGAGGTCAGGGAACGCCTTGAAATTCCCCAGGAGAAACTAAAACATGTCACAGAGTTTCCCTCTTGGACCATAGATAGGCAGAAGCCAATAGACGGAATGAATGAACTTATGATTTTGATGATTTTTTTGTTTTTTACCTTATGCTTTGAAGCTGTCAAGCTGCTATGAATTGGGAACAGTCTTGACCTGTTGAATTTAGAGTATGCTTCTTATATGAATATAAAGTATATTTATGGAAAATTTCTTATTATTTTATCTACAGTTCCTTTTGTTGGAACCAAAAGCCTTTTTGCCTGTTTTAGCAGAACACTGTGTCAATACTACCGCATTGGACTGCTGCACCACAACTCTACTTTCATTGCCTAAGAGAATTCTTCCCAGCATCTGTGTTGTCTTTGCCATTTTCTTCAAAAATATTATTAGTGTTGATACAACTCCATTCCAAACTAAGACTCAAGGCTTTTCTGCTTTCGTGAAACCTCAAAATCTTTTGGCTTCATATTTACACACGGCAACTGCGTATTCGTTCGGTGAAATAGTTTAAACAGTTTAAAACCCACAGACCGCCAAGCGTAAACATACAATGCCTTAAAAGAGGCGCTGGCTGGTTTAATCGAGGCCACGTGAAGGGAAATGGCTTCCATATGTGCAAAGATCAGGCTCTCCTTGAGTCTTGTTTGCCGGATGTGTTCTCTGCAGGTTAATAGGGATTGTAAACTCGTAGCATGAGGAAACATAGAGAGGTGTGAAGTAGAATTTTCTCTCTGAGAGAAAAAAAAAGGCAGCCTGAAAACCCTGCGGTGCAACTTTGATGTGAATCTCAAAATCAGGTGTATCTAAAACAGCGCACACCTACTTGTACGCAGGGTGAGCATTCCTACACACACTGCTCTTTGTCAGATTACTCCCATTTGTCTAGTTGATTAATGCACGCTGGCAGATGCTAAGATGATCGCGGCCCTGCAGAGAAAAGCTGAAAACCGAGGATCGGGTCTTGCACTTTCTCCCGGAGACGCACCGCACTCCTCCAAACGATCCATCTCTCTGCTGTCCTCCTCAAATCCCCTCACACCTGGCTCGTTACCCCCTGAGACATCTTTGTTCTCCCCTTTCTTGTCCAGCTCCCTTTTTGTTGTAACTCTTCTTTATCCACCCTTTCCTCCTCAACACATAGTTTATATCTTCACACGCTCCATCTGCCTCCTAACTTTTGCTCATGCTCTGACTGAACTGTTTTTCTACATTCTCACCGCTCAGCAGGCTGACTTGTCCCTTCTCCTCCTGTCTTTAGGTTCTCATTTGAAGTACATAATAAAAACAACAGTTACTGAGCTAAATTTATCATTTTGCCATTAACCGTTAGAGTCAACTTTGTCTCTCTGGTAGCTAGGGCTGGACAATAATTCAATATCGATATATGTTGCGATATACTTTTATTCAATAACGATGATATGAGTTTCAAGAACATTTTCGATATTTCGATATGATTACAGTGTTTCACTGACGCTTTTCTTTATCTGTTCGGGTTGAAGCGGCTGCTTCAGTTTCAACCCAAACAGAAGAAGCTGCGACACAACTACGTAAGTGTGTGGTGACGTAGATGTTACGCAGAGCTTGAGTCCAGAAAGCGCTAGCAGGCTAGGCTAATCTCTAATGCACGTTAAGTATTCGCTTCAAAACTGAGTGCCTATGGCCGTCAGAATGTGACTGAACAAGCTTTCACAAGCAAAGAGAAAGCAGGCGTCATAAATGATGAGAGGAAAGACTAATATGGCGGTGTAGAAGTGGTTTGGCTTTCTAAGATATGATAAATTGCAGGTTTCAGTGTGCTATAAAATGTGACAGATAGTTTTTCCAAACTAGCGGTGGGAACACATCTAACTTGTTTCATCTGAAGAGTTTCCACTCGATAGAATATGATAAGTCCCAAAATGAAGCACAATAAAGTTTTAGCCAACATGTCCCTGACACAACACCCCCAGCTGTATCAAAAGAGAAACACATGCAGCAAACGGGTTAGGGTTATGTTGTTGGTTGAAGTTAAAACAATATTGACAAAGTTGGGAGTTTTATGTTTATTTGACATTGATTTAAATTTTCTTTGAAGGCTAAATACAAATAAAAGGTGAACATTAATTTGTTTATATTGATATTGAATTATATCGTTATCGACCCGAAATTAAGAAATACATTATGATAAAAGTTTTGGCCATATCGTCCAGCCCTTATGGTAGCAAAACATTTCGACTGCTTCCCTGAGCGCTAGCACATCTTGTAAGATCTTACAAGGTCACAAGAACATGTAGATACTAGCGTCATTTATCAGGTTTGACCAAAACAGCTAACTCCATCCTTTCTCAGCATAAGATGATTTGGTATCACACACACACACACACATTAAAAAAAAGGCGAGCCATGTACAATCCTTCAAGAAATACTCAACCTCTAACTTTTAAGTGCTTTAGTTTGTACACATGTGAGATCTTTGCTGACCTATGTGGCAACAACGAGAACCTCAGACTGCAGCTGTGTTGTGTTCTCCGTAAATGAGGCGTGTAAATGGTGGTGCGGATTGCTTATCATAAACATACTCTCTCATACACACACACACACACATGTTTTGACTGAAGTTGCCCTCATCGTGGCCTGAAAGGTGTTGAAGAAATGAGAATCCATCGCCAGCTTTTCGACAGCTGCTGTTCAAACAGCGCACAAATCAAACGGAAATGGACAAGCAATTCCACGACAACGGTGTTGCAAATTTGCGCGGATGCGTCCCATGCCTCTGCGTTATGAGGCGTCTTGTCACACACCTGAACAAAGTAAAAGCCCTTAAAGTTGCCCCGTAGCCCCTTCGGGTTAATTACAGAACCGCTCCATGAGGATGAAGTTTGTATGCTCACATGTGTCCTACATGCTTCTGTGTCTGTCGGTTGTTTTCACTCCTCTGTGCTCATTATTGACCCTGGCCTGAGCTCTTTCATTAGAGGGGCTGTGAAGTGGAGGGACAAAGGAGGCTGATAGGGGATCAGGGGACGGGGCGGAGGTTGTAATTAGGCTGTTCCGCTCCCCCTGGCCTCGCTCAAGGTCACTCTGTGAAACAAACTGGAGGCCAGGTCTCTTACTCGTTTCCATCTCTCTTTTAACCTCCTCACTTTTTCCTCTCCCTCCCTCTCTTCATCCGTCTCCTCCTCCTGGGGTCTTTTGTCACAGCATACTGGTCCGGTGGGGAGCCGCAGAGAAGCGGAGGGGCTAATTCAGTCTAATCTTTTAGCCGGTTAATGTCTGGCTGATATGTGGATTTCTCCAGATCCTCAGGGGAAGGCCTTTGTGGTGAAGGCCATCATTATGAAGTTTCCAGGCCCTCCTAACCAATTATAAGAAGGGAGACAAATTAGTTTGTCCTAAACTTGGCTCCTAAGAAGTTTTTCCGATTGTTCTCAACTTTATTTCCCATCTCATTCAAAAGAGACAATTCAAAGTGAACCATTGTTGTTTAAAAAAAAAAAAAAAAAGGTTTGACAATGCAGTTTTTCTAAGACCTGCAGATGGAACTCGATTTCGTCCTGTGTCGTTCATGGGTTGGGTTTCAGCTCGAAGCCATCTGAGCAAAGAACAATTGCGGTGCAGCTTTGCTTGTCTCGCTCTGTCCGCGGTGAGCTTGGTCTAACGTTTCCCTCCGATTAAGACGCAGTGGTGAAAGCTGCCTTTGATCTGAGGAAATGTCTACGTAGGGAGTAGTTGGAATGCTGCATTCTTCAATCTGCCTCAAGACGAGCAAAAAAAAGATGTTAACATCTATTTGTCTGGCACTGCCACTATCAGTCTGCCCCAGGTCACAAAATGTGGAATTTATAAGGAAATCAGCATTGTCTTTGGCACACTTAATGATTTTTGCATTATTAACTTCATACACTTTTTTTTATCATAATGGCTCAGTGGAATTAAAATGTTTTGCTATAACAAATGTGGGGACTTAAATATTGTCAATGGAAGTCATTCAAGAGGAGTTTGTCACAACTAAACGTGTTGGAACAATGAACATTTAACTATATAGCAGCAAAGTACAGTACATGAATCAACAAGAGTCATCACCTTGAAAACAGTGATCTGAGGTATATTTACTTGAGAAGTTAGTGGGGAGTGGTGGCGCAAAGGTTAGAGAAGGCAAGTTTGTAATCAGAAGTTCGCCAGTTCAACTCCCCAAACCGACAACATCAAAATGTGGGTGAGGAAGGTAAAGCACCCACACCTGCCTCCACCTTCATTTGCCCAACTCTGAGCCCTTGAACATTTCTAGCCAGATGTTTAATTCATTTATCCAACATCAGGGTATCAGAGGGAGAAAAGATGATCAAAGTTCATGGCAGCTTCTTTCAGTTTTTTTTTACTCCCAAGCACAAATGGTTATAAAGTCCTGCAGAAGGCCCCTAGGTTGATCTGACCAGAGAAGTGGCCACAGTATTTATATTTACATATATATACAGTATATATACAGTATATATATATTATATATATATATATATATATATATATATATATATATATATATATATATATATATATACAGCAAACCCCCTACTTACGTACGAGTTTGGGACATAAGAACTGTTCGCAGCTCGATTCTGCCGTAGCTAGGGGGTGAAAATAGCGTCCCGTTCGTAGGTCCTTATTCCGTTCGTAGCTCGCGGAAATACCGCTAACGGACCGCCGCGCACACATTTAAGCATGTACAGTAGTGTACTGTAATGTTAAACATTGCTATTCACATTTACAGAATAAATAAAAATATAATTTCTTACTTTGAGATGGTCAAAGCCGACATCTTAGGTTGCCATGTGTTGTTGTTGTCGGGCCGAGCAGCGCGGCGGCCGGCGAGCGAACCACGGCAGCTGCTCGAGGCCTGTGTTAGCTTCTGCTAGCCAGGCCATGAGCTGGTGTTGGAGCGGCGGTGCGGCGATCAATCTGCAGCTGCTGCTCCAGCCTGAGACGTCCACAGAGCTCACAGAGACGTTTCCAGCTAGTAATTAATCCATATGAAGCCATCCTGGTCACCAGTCTTCAAAGGCCGGCTCCCTGCAGCCGAAACTGACCTAAGATGGCGTCCGGTGTTCTGCTGTAACTAGTGACCCTGTAAACTGGAGACTTTCAAAGCAGCCTAAGATGGCCTCCGGTGTTCTGCCTTAACTTGTGACCGTGAAAACTGGAGACCTTCTTCCTGTTATGACCGGAAGTTGCACAATTATTGCGCAATCATGACAAAAATGATCAGAAATGATCATTTTTATCATAATTATTATTTATAAAGCCTTTAAAACAACCACAGCTGCAACAAAGTGATGTACACATGAAATTAAGAACATTTAAACACAAAAAAAAATAATATATATATTTTTTAATACAGTAATGTCATATTTTTATTAAATATGATACGTTCGTAGGTCCCGTTGTTCATAGGTCGATGGAGTCGTAGATAGGGGGTCACCTGTACTTTGCATATATGTATATATATAACATGCGCATAGCCGGGGGGGTTCGTGGGGTTCGAACGAACCGGCCACTTTGCCTATGAACTCCCACCTAGGGATTTTATGAGGGGCGGTTCGTTTAAAGGAAAAGTTGACCCGGAAAAAGCAACACGCCTCGGTGGTTCACTGGAAACGCGTCAGGTTGTTGCTCCAAACCTTTTCTCGACTCGGGTTCGATCCTCACTTGGTTGAACTTATTTTACGTTTGTGGGATTCTTGGTTTTTCTGTCTGTTTGTCACTCTTCCTTCCACAGCCAATCACTCAACTCACAACACCTGCTGCCATTCTGAGGAGGACTACAGACTCACCTATTTAAGCGGCTGCCAGACACCTCTTCAGCGCTGGGACATCTTCTTCCATTCGGACCTTCCACGGCCTGACTCTGGTCTTCTCCAAGACCTTCTTCATCCAGGGGTCTCAACCTCTGTGGATCATTAGATGTCCTCATCTGCACCGTCTGGTCTCAGCCTGCTCCTCTCTCCAACTGGATCCTCTCACTCCACCTGCTGCAACCCCAGGAATCCCACCTTCAACTCTCCTCCAGAACACCTCCTGCAAAACAAACTGCTCGAGTACTTTTTATCTGCACTGTAAATAAACTTCACTTAACTTTTGCCCTGCCTTGTGTCCTTACTTCCTTGGTCTGCTATTTGGGGTCGACGTTAAAACCAAACCTGATAGTATGTCCCAGCCCATGGACCCCCCAGGCACGACTGAGGAAGTAAGTGGCCAGTTAGGGTCTACGTTACAGCAGATTGTCACTCAGCAGCAAACTACCCAAAAGAACCTACTGCAGCTGGGGAGCATGGTGTCTTCTCTACAGAAGGAGTTGTCAACCCAAACAAAACCAAATCCTGGCAAGGAGCCAGACGTTCGTCCTTCAGAGTTTTTTGAAGGTAACACACGTAAATGTGGCGGCTTCATTCTCCAATGCGAGTTGGCTTTCAAACGAGCTCCAATCACCTACGACTCTGATTTTGCTCGCATCACTTACATCATAAGTGCACTGAAGGGTGAGGCGCTCCAATGGGCACAAGCCTTCCTCCGCCGACGTTCTGTTGACCGCTTGTCTTACTCCATGTTTTTGAAGAACTTTCTCCAGGTGTTTGACCACCCTCTCCAACAGGAGGAAGCGGCCCAAAAACTGTTTTCCTTACGCCAAGGAAGTGAAACGGTGGCGAAGTTCGCAATTCACTTCCGCATCCTCGCTGAGGAGTCCGGATGGGAAGGAAAAGCGCTCCGTAGCGCATTCATCAAAGCTCTAAACCGCCAAATAAAAGATAAGCTGATTACTGGGGAAATTCCTTCCGACCTAGACGACGTCATCGCCTTGGCCATCCGTGTTGACAACCGTGTTCGAGAGAGCCAACTCGAGGACGACTTCAACTCCCGTGAGTCTCTCGCTTCCGGAAGTTCCGCCCCCACAGCTTCCGAGTCTTTCTCCGAAACGGAGCCGATGCAAATCGGAAAGACCCGAATCACCCCTGAGGAGCGACAGCGACGTCTTGAGGCCAATGCATGCATGTATTGTGGAAAACAAGGTCACACAGTAAAAACGTGCAGATTACTGCTAAAAGCCAACGCCCGCCAGTAGGTAAGGGGATACTGGTGGGTACGACTTCTTTTTCTCCTAAAAATTTAACCTTGCCTGTGATTCTCTGTTTGAACTCTGTTAATCATCCCATGCAGGCATTTCTCGACTCTGGTGCAGAACAGAGCCTGATCAGCAGAGATCTAGTAGACAAACTGCAGATTCCCACAACCAGTTTGGACCCATCCATTCCTGTCACCGCCATCACGGGACAACACATTTCGTCCATCTCTTTAAAAACAATAAAGATCAAATTTGTTGTCTCAGGAAATCACAGGGAGTCTGGTGAGTTTTTTGTTTTTGACTCGCCCACGTCTCAACTCGTACTGGGATACCCCTGGTTAAAGACACACAACCCATGTATTAACTGGACAGAGAACAGAATTGAAAGATGGGGGGAGGAGTGTTCTTTGAAATGTCTCCATTCTGCAGTCTCTCCCAGTTCACCTCCTCCATTGGTGAAAGAAAAGATCGATCTAACCAACGTGCCTGCCACTTACCACTCTCTGGCACCGGTTTTTAGCAAACAACTAGCATTATCCTTACCTCGTCACAGACTCTACGACTGCGCAATTGATTTACTTGCTGGTGCTCCACTACCTGCTAGTAGGTTGTATAACATCTCAGGGCCTGAAAAGGCAACCATGACAGAATATATTGAGGAGTCTCTTAAATCTGGTATTATCCGTCCATCTACATCTCCACTTGGGGCAGGATTTTTCTTCGTCTCAAAGAAAGACAAAACCCTCCGTCCGTGTATCGACTATCGGGGTCTGAATCAGATCACCATCAAAAACAAATATCCACTTCCTCTTATCGAATCAGTTTACGAACAGCTACAAGGTGCAACTATCTTCTCAAAACTTGACCTACGCAACGCTTATCATCTGGTCCGTATTCGCAAGGGGGACGAGTGGAAAACTGCTTTTAAAACACCTCTTGGACATTTTGAATACCTGGTCATGCCTTTTGGGTTGACCAATGCCCCGGCAGTTTTCCAAGCTCTTGTTAATGACGTCCTACGTGATTTCCTTCAGGTCTTTGTTTTTGTATACCTCGATGACATCTTGATCTACTCCAAAGATGAGATTTAACACACTCGACACGTCAAAGCGGTCCTTCAACGATTAAGCCGAGAAGTGCGAGTTCCACAAATCTTCTATCACCTTCTTGGGATTCATCTTTGAAAGAGGACAGGTGAGGTCTGACCCGGACAAAACTACAGTGGTGGTGGATTGGCCTGTGCCCTCCAATAGGAAGCAACTACAGCGATTCCTGGGGTTTGCCAACTTTTACAGACGCTTTATTAAGAACTATAGCAAGGTGGCCATCCCTCTCACGCAACTCACCTCTACCCATGTACAGTTTGCCTGGACTGCTGAAGCCGACACTGCTTTTTCTACCCTGAAACATCTTTTCTCCACAGCTCCAATCTTATCTCATCCGGATGTTTCGAAACAGTTCATCGTTGAGGTTGACGCCTCTGACGCCGGAGTCGGGGCGGTCCTTTCTCAACGGTCATCCGATGATGGGAAACTCCACCCATGTGCCTTCTTCTCCCGTCGCCTGTCTTCTGCTGAGGCCAACTACGACGTGGGTGACCGTGAACTGTTGGCCATTAAACTGGCCTTGGAGGAATGGAGACATTGGCTGGAGGGTTCGGAACTTCCCTTCATCGTCTGGACAGACCACAAGAACCTGGCCTATCTTCAGGGAGCAAAGAGACTCAACGCCCGACAGGCCAGGTGGTCTTTGTTTTTTGCTCGATTTAATTTCTCGATTTCCTATATTCCAGGATCTCGTAATGTCAAGCCAGACGCCCTTTCTCGACAATTTTCCTCGGTCGAGGGTCCCGAGACTCCGGACGACATCCTCCCGTCTTGTTGCACGGTGGGTGCTGTGACTTGGCCAATAGAGAAGGACATCTTGGAGGCCCAAAGAACTGATCCTGACCCTGGCTCGGGTCCTTCTGGGAGATTGTTTGTTCCCGCCTCCATGGTGAGCAAAGTTCTGGTCTGGCTCCACACTGCCCGGTTCTCCTGTCACCCCGGCATCCGGCGCATGCTCCACCTGACCAAAGCATCCTTCTGGTGGCCAACTCTTCAGAAGGACGTTAAGGAGTTTGTCTTGGCCTGCCCTGTCTGCGCCCGGAACAAACACAACAATCAGCCTCCCGCTGGTCTCCTCCTACCTCTCTCAATCCCCAACCGTCCTTGGTCCCACATCGCCTTGGATTTCATCACCGGTCTCCCGGTCTCCAATGGTAACACTGTCATTTGCACCATTGTTGATCGTTTTTCCAAGTCTGCACATTTCATACCGCTTCCTAAACTTCCATCTGCTCTTGAGACTGCCCAGGTCGTCACGGAACACGTTTTCCGCCTCATGGCATACCACAGGACATTGTGTCTGATCGTGGGCCACAGTTCGTCTCCCAGGTCTGGAGGGGGTTCTGTGCAGCGCTTGGGGCACACGTCAGTCTCTCCTCGGGTTACCACCCGCAATCCAACGGACAGACAGAGAGATGCAACCAGGATCTGGAGGCCATCCTGCGGTGTGTAATCGATTCCAACCCATCTTCCTGGAGCCAGCATCTTCCGTGGATCGAATACGCCCACAATTCCCAGACCTCGGCGGCCACTGGACGGTCTCCTTTCGAGGTGGCCTTGGGATTCTCTCCTCCTCTTTTTCCCTCGCAGGAGGCTGATGTGGGCGTTCCCTCGATCCACCTCCACATCAGACGCTGTCGTCGGGTTTGGCGCCAGACGACGGCGGCTCTGGCAAGGACTTCTGAGCAGAATGAACGTTTTGCTAACAGACACCGCTCCAGGGCTCCCGACTACAGGATAGGCCAGAAGGTTTGGCTCTCGACCAAGGACATCACTTTGAAGGACACTCCTCGGAAGCTCTCGCCTAGGTTCATTGGTCCTTTCCCTGTGGTGAAGGTGATCAACAGGTCGGCGGTGAGACTCCAACTCCCACCATCGATGAGGATACACCCGACCTTCCACGTATCCCGCATCAAGCCCGTAGCCACCAGCCCTCTCCAACCCACGGCTGGTCTCCTCCTCCC